>JANZLC010012656.1:0-11483 GCA_026413385.1 Erythroxylum gracilipes
TGCTTCATCTGAGCTTTGCGCTTCTTCCGTGTTTTGCGCATCATCTATGTTTTGCGCTACTTCTGTGTTTTTTGCTTATTCTGTGTTTTCGATTCTTCTGTGTGCTCCGCTTCTTCTGTGTTTTACGCTTCTTCTATCTTTCTCCGCTTCTTCTGTGTTTTGCACTTCTTCTGTGTTTTGCGATTCTTCTGTGTTTGTGCTTCTTCTGTGTTTTGTGCTTCTTCTAAGCTTTGCGCTTCTTCTGTGTTTTGTGCATCTTCTGTGTTTTGCGCTACTTTTCTATTTTGTGTTCTCCGCTTCTTCTGTGTTTTGAGCATCTTCTGTGTTTTGCGCATTTTCTGTGTTTTGCGCTTCTTCATTGTTTTGGGCTTCTTCCGTGGTTTGCGCATCTTCTGTGTTTTGTGCTTTTTCTGTGTTTTTTACTTCTTCTATGTTTGTGCTTCTTCTGTGTTTTGTGCATCTTTTGTGTTTTGTGCTTCATCTGAGCTTTGTGCTTCTTCTGTGTTTTGCGCATCATCTATGTTTTGCGCTACTTCTGCGTTTTTTGCTTCTTCTGTGTTTTGCGATTCTTCTGTGTTCTCCGCTTCTTCTGTGTTTTGCACTTCTTCTGTGTTTTGCACTTCTTCTGTGTTTGTGCTTCTTCTGTGTTTTGTGCTTCCTCTATGCTTTGGGCTTCTTCTGTGTTTTGTGCTTCTTCAGTGTTTTGTGCATCTTCTGTGTTTTGCGCTACTTTTCTATTTTGTGTTCTTCTGTGTTTTGTGTTTCTTTTGTGTTTTGTGCTTCTTCTGTGTTTTGTGCTTCTTCTGTATTTTACGCTTCTTCTATGTTTTGTGTTTTGCACATCTTCTGTGTTTTATGCTTCTTTTGTGTTTCTCCACTTCTTCTATGCTTTGTGGTTTTTCTGTGTTTTGCGCTTCTTCTGTGTTTTCCCCTTCTTCTGTGTTCTGCACATCTTTTGTGTTTTGTGCATATTCTATGTTTTACGCATTTTCTGCGTTTTGCACTTCTTCAGTGTTTTGGGCTTCTTCTGTGTTTTGCGCTTCATCTATATTTTGCGCATCTTATGTGTTTTCCAATTCTTCTGTGTTTGTGCTTCTTCTTTGTTTTGTGCATCTTCTATGTTTTACGCATCTTCTGTGTTTTGCGCATTTTCTGTGATTTGCGCTTCTTTAGTGTCTTGCTCATCTTCTGTGTTTCTCCGCTTTTTCTGTGTTTTCCGCTTCTTCTATGTTTTGAGCTTCTTCTGCGTTTTGTGCATCTTCTGTGGTTTGTGCTTCTTCTGAGCTTTGCGCTTCTTTTGTGTTTTTTTGTTCTTTTGTGTTTTATGCTTCTTCTTTGTTTTGTGCATCTTCTTTGTTTGGCACTATTTCTGTGTTTTTCACTTCTTCTGTGTTTGTGCTTCTTCTGTGTTTTGTACATCTTTTGTGTTTTGTGCTTCATCTGAGCTTTGCGCTTCTTCCGTGTTTTGCGCATCTTCTATGTTAAGCTACTTCTGTATTTTGCACTTCATTTATGTTTTCTACTTCTTCTGTGTTTTGCGCATCTTCTGTGTTTTGTGCTTCTTCTGTGTTCTCCGCTTCTTCTTTGCTTTTCAGCTTCTTCTGTGTTTTGCGCTTCTTATGTGTTTCTCCACTTCTTCTGTGTTTTGCGCTTCTTCTGTGCTTTCCACTTCTTCTGTGTTTTGCACATCTTCTATGTTTTGCGCATATTTTGTGTTTTGCGCATTTTCTGTGTTTTGTGCTTTTTCAGTGTTTTGGGCTTCTTCTGTGTTTTGCGATCTTCTGTGTTGTGCGCTTCATCTGTGTTTTTCCGCTTCTTCTGTGTTTTGCGCATCTTCTATGGTTTGCGCTTCTTCTGTGTTTTGCGCATCCTCTGTGTTTCTCCACTTCTTTCGTGTTTTGTGGTTCTTCTGTGTTTTGCGTTTCTTCTGTATTTTGCGCTTCTTCTGTGTTTTCCACTTCTTCTGTGTTTGTGCATCTTCCGTGTTTTGCACATCTTCTATGTTTGCGCATCTTCTATGTTTTGCTCATTTTCTGTGTTTGCGATTCTTCTGTGTTTTGCGCATCTTCTGTGTTTTGAGCTTCTGTTGTGTTTCTCCACTTCTTTCGTGTTTTTTGGTTCTTCTGTGTTTTGCGCTTCTTTTGTATTTTGCGCTTCTTCTGTGATTTCCACTTCTTCTGTGTTCTGCACATCTTCTGTGTTTTGCGGATATTCTGTGTTTTGCGCATTTTCTATATTTTGCGCTTCTTCAGTGTTTTGGGCTTTTTCTTTATTTTGTGCATCTTTTGTGTTTTGAGCTTCTTTTGTGTTTTCCACTTCTTTTGTGTTTATGCTTCTTCTGTGTTTTGTGCATCTTCTCTGTTTTGTGCTTCCTCTAAGCTTTGCGCTTCTTCTGTGTTTTGCGCAACTTCTGTGTTTTGTGCTTCTTCTGTATTGTGCGCATCTTCTGTGTTTTGCGCTTCTTCTGTGTTCTCCGCTTCTTCTGTGCTTTGTGATTTTTCTGTGTTTTGCGCTTCTTCTGTGTTTTGCGCTTCTTCTGTGTTTTCTGCATCTTCTGTGTTTTGTGTTTCTTCTGAGGCTTGCCCTTCTTCCGTGTTTTACACATCTTCTATTTTTTGCGCTTCTTCTGTGTTTTGTGCTTTTTTGTGTTTTGCGCATCTTTTGTGTTTTGTGATTCTTTTGTATTTCGTGCTTCTTCTTTGTTTTGTGCATCTTCTGTGTTCTCCGCTTCTTCGGTGTTCTCCGCTTTTTTTGTGTTTTGCTAATCTTCTGTGTTTTATGCATTTTCTATGTTTTGCGCTTCTTCAGTGTTTTGCGCATCTTTTGTGTTTTTCACTTCTTCTGTGTTTTTGCTTCTTCTGTGTTTTGTGCATCTTCTGTGTTTTGTGCTTCTTCTGAGCTTTGCGCTTCTTTCGTGTTTTGCCCATCTTCTGTGTTTTGCGCTACTTTTGTGTTTTGTGCTTCTTCTGTGTTTTGGGCTTCTTGTATTTTTTCTACTTCCTTTGTGTTTTGCGTATCTTCTGTGTTTTGTGCTTCTTCTGTGCTTCCCCGCTTCTTCTGTGTTTGTCCACTTCTTGTGTTTTGTGGCTCTTCTGTGTTTTGCGCTTCTTCTGCATTTCTCCGCTTCTTTTGTGTTTTGCGCTCCTTCTGTAGTTTGTGCTTCTTCTGTGGTTTGCCCATCTTCTGGGTTTTGTGCATTTTCTGTGTTTTGCGCATCTTCTGTGTTGTGGGCTTCTTCTGTGTTTTGCGCATCTTTTGTGGTTTGCGCTTCTTCTGTGTTTTGCGCATCTTCTGTATTTCTCCACTTCTTTTGTGTTTTGTGCTTCTTCTGTGTTTCTCCACTTATTCTGTGTTTTGCGCATCTTCAGTATTTTCCGGATTCTCTGTGTTTTGCGCTTCTTCTCTATTTTTCAGGTCATCTGTGTTTGGCGCTTCTTCTGTGTTTTGTGCATCTTCTGGGTTTTGTGCTTCTTCTGAGCTTTGCGCTTCTTCCGTGTTTTGCTCTCCTTTTGTGTTTTTTTGTTCTTTTGTGTTTTGTGCTTCTTCTTTCTTTTGTGCATCTTCTGTGTTCTGCGCTTCTTCTGTGCTTCTCCGCTACTTCTGTGTTTTGCGCATCTTCTGTGTTTTGCGCATTTTATGTGTTTTGCAATTCTTCATTTTTTGGGCTTCTTCTATGTTTTGCGCATCTTCTGTGTTTGCGTTTTGTCTTATGTGTTTCTCCACTTCTTCTGTGTTTTGTGGTTCTTCTGTGTTTTGCGCTTCTTCTGTATTTTGCGCTTCCTCATTATTTTGGGCTTCTTCTGTGTTTTGCGATCTTCTGTGTTGTGCGCTTCTTCTGTGTTTTTCGGCTTCTTCTGTGTTTTGCGCATCTTCTATGGTTTGCGCTTCTTCTGTGTTTTGCGCATCCTCTGTGTTTCTCCACTTCTTTCGTGTTTTGTGGTTCTTCTGTGTTTTGCGTTTCTTCTGTATTTTGCGCTTCTTCTGTGTTTTCCACTTCTTCTGTGTTTGTGCATCTTCCGTGTTTTGCACATCTTCTATGTTTGCGCATCTTCTATGTTTTGCTCATTTTCTGTGTTTGCGATTCTTCTGTGTTTTGCGCATCTTCTGTGTTTTGAGCTTCTGTTGTGTTTCTCCACTTCTTTCGTGTTTTTTGGTTCTTCTGTGTTTTGCGCTTCTTTTGTATTTTGCGCTTCTTCTGTGATTTCCACTTCTTCTGTGTTCTGCACATCTTCTGTGTTTTGCGGATATTCTGTGTTTTGCGCATTTTCTATATTTTGCGCTTCTTCAGTGTTTTGGGCTTTTTCTTTATTTTGTGCATCTTTTGTGTTTTGAGCTTCTTTTGTGTTTTCCACTTCTTTTGTGTTTATGCTTCTTCTGTGTTTTGTGCATCTTCTCTGTTTTGTGCTTCCTCTAAGCTTTGCGCTTCTTCTGTGTTTTGCGCAACTTCTGTGTTTTGTGCTTCTTCTGTATTGTGCGCATCTTCTGTGTTTTGCGCTTCTTCTGTGTTCTCCGCTTCTTCTGTGCTTTGTGATTTTTCTGTGTTTTGCGCTTCTTCTGTGTTTTGCGCTTCTTCTGTGTTTTCTGCATCTTCTGTGTTTTGTGTTTCTTCTGAGGCTTGCCCTTCTTCCGTGTTTTACACATCTTCTATTTTTTGCGCTTCTTCTGTGTTTTGTGCTTTTTTGTGTTTTGCGCATCTTTTGTGTTTTGTGATTCTTTTGTATTTCGTGCTTCTTCTTTGTTTTGTGCATCTTCTGTGTTCTCCGCTTCTTCGGTGTTCTCCGCTTTTTTTGTGTTTTGCTAATCTTCTGTGTTTTATGCATTTTCTATATTTTGCGCTTCTTCAGTGTTTTGCGCATCTTCTGTGTTTTTCACTTCTTCTGTGTTTTTGCTTCTTCTGTGTTTTGTGCATCTTCCGTGTTTTGCGCATCTTCTGTGTTTTGCGCTACTTCTGTGTTTTGTGCTACTTCTGTGTTTTGGGCTTCTTGTATGTTTTCTACTTCCTCTGTGTTTTGCGCATCTTTTGTGTTTTGTGCTTCTTTTGTGCTTCTCCGCTTCTTCTGTGTTTGTCCAATTCTTCTGTGTTTTGTAGCTCTTCTGTGTTTTGCGCTTCTTCTGTATTTCTCCGCTTCTTTTGTGTGTTACGCTCCTTCTGTAGTTTGCGTTTCTTCTGTGGTTTTCGCATCTTCTGGGTTTTGCGCATTTTCTGTGTTTTGCGCATCTTCTGTGTTGTGGGCTTCTTTTGTGTTTTGCGCATCTTCTGTGGTTTGCGCTTCTTCTGTGTTTTGCGCATCATCTGTATTTCTCCACTTCTTTTGTGTTTTGTGCTTCTTCTGTGTTTCTGCACTTATTCTGTGTTTTGCGCATCTTCAGTATTTTCCGAATTCTCTGTGTTTTGCGCTTCTTCTCTATTTTTAGGGTCATCTGTGTTTGGCGCTTCTTCTGTGTTTTGTGCATCTTCTAGGTTTTGTGCTTCTTCTGAGATTTGCGCTTCTTCCGTGTTTTGCTCTTCTTTTGTGTTTTGTGCTTCTTCTTTCTTTTGTGCATCTTCTGTGTTCTCCGCTTCTTCTGTGCTTCTCCGCTACTTCTGTGTTTTGCGCATCTTCGGTGTTTTGCGCATTTTATGTGTTTTGCAATTCTTCAATTTTTGGGCTTCTTCTGTGTTTTGCGCATCTTCTGTGTTTGCGTTTTGTCTGATGTGTTTCTACACTTCTTCTGTGTTTTATGGTTCTTCTGTGTTTTGCGCTTCTTCTGTATTTTGCGCTTCTTCTGTGTTTTCCACTTCTTCTGTGTTTTGCACATCTTCTGTGTTTTGCGCATATTCTGTGTTTTGCGCATCTTCTATGTTTTGCGCTTCTTCTGTGTTAGCGCATCTTCTGTGTTTTGCGCTTCTGCTGTGTTTCTCCACTTCTTCTGTGTTTTGTGGTTCTTCTGTGTTTTGCGCTTCTTCTGTGTTTTCCACTTCTTCTGTGCTCTACACATGTTTTGTGTTTTGTGCATATTCTGTGTTTTGCGCTTCTTCAGTGTTTTGCACTTTTTTCTGTGTTTTGCGCTTCTTCTGTGTTTTCCACATCTTTTGTCTTTGTGCTTCTTCTGTGTTTTGTGCGTCTTTTGTGTTTTATGCTTCCTTTGACCTTTGCGCTTCTTCTATATTTTGCACATCTTTTGTGTTTTGAGCTTCTTCTTTGTTCTCCGCTTCTTCTGTGCTTTGTGGTTTTTCTGTGTTTTGCGCTTCTTCTGTGTTTTACGCTTCTTCTACGTTTCTCCGTTTCTTCTATGTTTTGCACTTCTTCTGTGTTTTGCGCTTCTTCTGTGTTTTCTGCATCTTCTGTGTTTTGTGTTTCTTTTAAGGTTTACCCTTCTTCTGTGTTTTGCACATCTTCTATTTTTTGCGCTTCTTCTGTGTTTTGCGCATCTTCTGTATTTTGCGATTCTTTTGTGTTTTTCTATTCTTTTTGTGTTTTGTGCTTCTTCTTTGTTTTGTGCATCTTCTGTGTTCTCCGCTTTTTTTGTGTTTTACGCATCTTCTGTGTTTTACGCATTTTCTGTGTTTTGTGCTTCTTTAGTGTTTTGCACATCTTCTGTGTTTTGGGCATCTTCTGTGTTTTTCACTTCTTCTGTGTTTGTGCTTCTTCCGTGTTTTGCGCATCTTCTGTGTTTTGTGCTTCTTCTGAGCTTTGTGGTTTTTTTGTGCTTTGCGCTTCTTCTGTATTTTACGCTTCTTCTATGCTTCTCCGCTTCTTCTGCGTTTTGCACTTCTTCTGTGTTTTGCGCTTCTTCTGTGTTTTCTGCATCTTCTGTGTTTTGTGTTTCTTCTGAGGTTTGCCCTTCTTCCGTGTTTTGCACATCTTCTGTGTTTTGCGCATCTTCTGTGTTTCTACTTCTTCTGTGTTTGTGCTTCTTCCGTGTTTTGTCCATCTTCTGTGTTTTGTGCTTCTTCTGAGCTTTGTGCTACTTCTTTGTTTTGTGCTTCTTCTGTGTTTTGCGCTACTTCTGTGTTTTGTGTTTCTTCTGTTTTTTGGGATTCTTTTGTGTTTTCTGCTTCTTCTGTGTTTTGCGCTTCTTCTGTGTTTGTCCACTTCTTCTGTGTTTTGTGGTTCTTCTGTGTTTTGCGCTTCTTTTGTGCTTTGTGCTTCTTCTGTGTTTCTCTGCTTCTTCTGTATTTGCGCTTCTTCTGTGGTTTGCGCTTCTTCTGTGGTTTGCGCATCTTGTTTGTTTTGGGCTTCTTCTGTGTTTTGCCCTTCTTTTGTATTTCTCCACTTCTCTGTGTTTTGCGCTTCTTCTGTGTTTTGCGCTTCTTCTGTGTTTCTCCACTTCTTTCGTGTTTTGTGCTTCTTCTGTATTTCTCTACTTCTTCTGTGTTTTGCGCATCTTCAGTATTTTTCGGATTCTCTATGTTTTGCACTTCTTTTGCGTTTTCCGCGTCATCTGTGTTTGGCGCTTCTTCTGTGTTTTGTGCATCTTCTGTGTTTTGTGCTTCTTCTGAGCTCTGCGCTTCTTCCGTGTTTTGCACATCTTCTATTTTTTGCACTTCTTCTGTGTGTTGTGCTTCTTTTGTGTTTTCCGTATCTTCTGTATTTTACGCTCTTATATGTTTCTCCGCTTCTTCTGTGTTTTGCACTTCTTATGTGTTTTGCGCTTCTTCTGTGTTTTCTGCATCTTCTGTGTTTTGTGTTTCTTTTGAGGTTTGCCCTTCTTCCGTGTTTTGCACATCTTCTATTTTTTGCGCTTCTTCTGTTTTTTGCGCATCTTCTGTGTTTTGCGATTCTTTTGTGTTTTTCTGTTCTTTTTGTGTTTTGTGCTTCTTCTTTGTTTTGTGCATCTTCTGTCTTCTCCGCTTCTGCGGTGTTCTCCACATTTTTTGTGTTTTGCGCATCTTCTGTGTTTACGCATTTTCTGTGTTTTGCGCTTTTTCAGTGTTTTGCACATCTTCTGTGTTTTCCACTTCTTCTGTGTTTGTGCTTCTTCTGTGTTTTGCGCATCTTCTGTGTTTTGTGCTTCTTCTGAGCTTTGTGCTACTTCTGTGTTTTGTGCTTCTTCTGTGTTTTGCGCTACTTCTGTGTTTTGTGCTTCTTCTGTTTTTGGGTTCCTTTTGTGTTTTTTGCTTCTTCTGTGTTTTGCGCTTCTTCTGTGTTTGTCCACTTCTTCTGTGTTTTATGATTCTTCTGTGTTTTGGTCTTCTTTAGTGTTTTGGGCTTCTTCTGTGTTTTGCGCATCTTCTGTTTTTTGCGCTTCTTCTGTGTATTCCACTTCTTCTGTGTTTGTCCTTCTTCTATGTTTTGTGCATCTTCTGTGTTTTGGGCTTCTTCTGACCTTTGCGCTTCTTCCGTGTTTTGCACATCTTCTGTGTTTACGCATCTTCTGTGTTTTGCGCATTTTCTGTGTTTTGCGCTTCGTCTGTGTTTTGTGCATCTTCTGTGTTTTGCGCTTCTGCTGTGTTTCTCCACTTCTTCTGTGTTTTGTGGTTCTTCTGTGTTTTGCGCTTCTTCTGTGTTTTCCACTTCTTCTGTGCTCTACACATGTTTTGTGTTTTGTGCATATTCTGTGTTTTGCGCTTCTTCAGTGTTTTGCACTTTTTTCTGTGTTTTGCGCTTCTTCTGTGTTTTCCACATCTTTTGTCTTTGTGCTTCTTCTGTGTTTTGTGCGTCTTTTGTGTTTTATGCTTCCTTTGACCTTTGCGCTTCTTCTATATTTTGCACATCTTTTGTGTTTTGAGCTTCTTCTTTGTTCTCCGCTTCTTCTGTGCTTTGTGGTTTTTCTGTGTTTTGCGCTTCTTCTGTGTTTTACGCTTCTTCTACGTTTCTCCGTTTCTTCTATGTTTTGCACTTCTTCTGTGTTTTGCGCTTCTTCTGTGTTTTCTGCATCTTCTGTGTTTTGTGTTTCTTTTAAGGTTTACCCTTCTTCTGTGTTTTGCACATCTTCTATTTTTTGCGCTTCTTCTGTGTTTTGCGCATCTTCTGTATTTTGCGATTCTTTTGTGTTTTTCTATTCTTTTTGTGTTTTGTGCTTCTTCTTTGTTTTGTGCATCTTCTGTGTTCTCCGCTTTTTTTGTGTTTTACGCATCTTCTGTGTTTTACGCATTTTCTGTGTTTTGTGCTTCTTTAGTGTTTTGCACATCTTCTGTGTTTTGGGCATCTTCTGTGTTTTTCACTTCTTCTGTGTTTGTGCTTCTTCCGTGTTTTGCGCATCTTCTGTGTTTTGTGCTTCTTCTGAGCTTTGTGGTTTTTTTGTGCTTTGCGCTTCTTCTGTATTTTACGCTTCTTCTATGCTTCTCCGCTTCTTCTGCGTTTTGCACTTCTTCTGTGTTTTGCGCTTCTTCTGTGTTTTCTGCATCTTCTGTGTTTTGTGTTTCTTCTGAGGTTTGCCCTTCTTTCGTGTTTTGCACATCTTCTATTTTCTGGGCTTCTTCTGTGTTTTGCGATTCTTTTGTTTTTTCTATTCTTTTTGTGTTTTGTGCTTCTTCTTTGTTTTGTGCATCTTCTGTGTTTTCCGCTTCTTCGGTGTTTTCCGCTTTTTTGTGTATTGTGTATCTTCTGTGTTTTACGCATTTTCTGTTTTTTGCGCTTCTTTAGTGTTTTGCGCATCTTCTGTGTTTTGTGCATCTTCTGTGTTTTCCACTTCTTCTGTGTTTTGTGCATCTTCTGTGTTTTGTGCTTCTTCTAAGCTTTGCGCTTCTTCCGTGTTTTGCGCATCTTCTGTGTTTTGTGCTTCTTCTGTGTTTTGCGATTCTTTTGTGTTTTGTGCTTCTTCTGTGTTTTGCGCATCTTCTGTGTTTGCGCTTCTTCTGTGTTTGCGCATCTTCTGTGTTTGCGCTTCTTCTGTGTTTGCGCATCTTCTGTGTTTGAGCATCTTCTGTGTTTGCGCTTCTTCTGTGTTTGCGCTTTTTCTGTGTTTTGCGCATCTTTTGTGTTTTACGCTTCTGCTGTGTTTCTCCACTTCTTCTGTGTTTTGTGGTTCTTCTGTGTTTTGCGCTCCTTCTGTATTTTTCGCTTCTTCTATGTTTTCCACTTCTTCTGTGTTCTGTACATCTTCTGTGTTTTGCGCATATTCTGTGTTTTGCGCATCTTCTGTGCTTTGCGCTTCTTCTGTGTTTGCGCATCTTCTATGTTTTGCGCATCTTCTGTGTTTTGTGCTTCTTCTGTGTTTTGCGCATCTTCTGTGTTTTGCGCTTCTGCTGTGTTTCTCCACTTCTTCTGTGTTTTGTGGTTCTTTTGTATTTTGCGCTTCTTCTATATTTTGCGCTTCTTCTGTGTTTTCCACTTCTTCTGTATTCTGCACATATTCTGTGTTTTACGTTTCTTCAGTGTTTTGGGCTTTTTCTGTGTTTTGCGCATCTTCTGTGTTTTGCATTTCTTCTGTGTTTTGCGTTTCTTCTGTGTTTTCCACTTTGTGTTTGTGATTCTTCTGTGTTTTGTGCATCTTCTGTGTTTTGTGCTTCCTCTGAGCTTTGCGCTTCTTCTATGTTTTGCGCATCTTCTGTGTTTTGCGCTTCTTTTGTGTTTTTTGTTTCTTCTGTGTTCTCCACTTCTTCTGTGCTTTGTGGTTTTTTTGTGTTTTGCGCTTCTTCTATGTTTTGCACTTCTTCTGTGTTTTACGCATCTTCTGTGTTTTGCGATTGTTTTGTGTTTTTCTGTTCTTTTTGTGTTTTGTGCTTCTTCTTTGTTTTCTGCATCTTCTGTGTTCTCCGCTTCTTCGGTGTTCTCCGCTTTTTTTATGTTTTGCGCATTTTCTGTGTTTTACTCATTTTCTGTGTTTTGCGCTTTTTCAGTGTTTTGCGCATCTTTTGTGTTTTGCGCATCTTCTGTGTTTTCTACTTCTTCTGTGTTTTGTGCATCTTCTGTGTTTTGTGCTTCTTCTGAGCTTTGTGCATCTTCTGTGTTTTGCGCTACTTCTGTGTTTTGTGCTTCTTCTGTGTTTTGGGCTTCTTTTGTGTTTTCTGCTTCTTCTGTGTTTTGCGCTTCTTCTGTGTTCTCCGCTTCTTCTGTGTTCTCCGCTTCTTCTGTGCTTCTCTGCTTCTTCTGTGTTTTGCGCTTCTTCTGTGTTTGTCCACTTCTTTTGTATTTTGTGGTTCTTCTGTGTTTTGCGCTTCTTCTGTGTTTCTCCGGTTCTTCTGTGTTTTGCGCTTCTTCTGTGGTTTGGGCTTCTTCTGTGGTTTGCGCATCTTCTGTGTTTTGCACTTTTTCTGTGTTTTGCGCTTCTTCTATGGTTTGCGCTTCTTCTGTGGTTTGCGAATCTTCTGTGTTGTGTGTTTCTTCTGTGTTTTGTGCGTCTTTTGTGTTTCTCCACCTCTTCTGTGTTTTGCGCTTCTTCTATATTTTGCGTATATTCTATGGTTTGTGCTTCTTCTGTATTTTACGCATCTTCTGTGTTTCTCCACTTCTTTCATGTATTGTGCTTCTTCTGTGTTTCTCTGTTGGACCCCAAACCTGTTTTATTTATTTTGAGGCATGTTTCGAATTTTTGTGGTCTTATTAGATCAATTCATT
>JANZLC010012823.1:0-11473 GCA_026413385.1 Erythroxylum gracilipes
ATATGAAATATCGTTTGCTCATGAAACACAAGTTTTCAAGAAAAGTGCCATTTTGGGCACCAAGTTTACAAGAACATAAAATACATGTTATGTGGGTTTGGTTTGGTCCATCATGATGTCAAGTGCACTTAGACTTAAAGGTTTCTCCCGCCTGCCCGATTGTGGCAAGGAGCTCCTTGAAGGACTCCTCATGTTACGACTACACAAGACCACTATGTGCAGGGACGTAGCTCCCCAAAATTTTTTAAAAAGTTAAATTTCTTTAATTTTTATTTTTTATATATATAAAAATATAGTTGTTTGGGGTTTGGGCCTCCCAAGATTTTTTAAAAAATTGCCATGTCTACTTCTAACTCTCTACTTTAATTTCTATTGTTTTTAAATAAGTATATAGAAGTTGTTTACGATTTAACTACGTAGATATTTTCGTATAAACATTTTTATATCCATTTAAGAGTTTGAAAAAGTTAATTTTCAAAGAAATATCAAAGGGGTTGTATTCACGAAAAGAATACACAATTCAACCCCCTTCTTTTGCATTTTGTATATTGTACTTAAACTCTATAATAACAAGTGATTTACTTCAAGACCAACACAAAGCTCATATTTACACCCAACCTAGTCTGCCACACCACCTCCATATTTATCCAAAGGCCCATTCTTACTAGCCAAGCCCAATATCCAATTCAGACCTAAAATAATTTTTCTCAACCTAAACCATAGTGTCAAATTTGTTAGAATTGGGGTTATATTGCAGTTCATTGCCTTTTTAGATAGTCCAAATCTTGGAGTAACTCAGTTGGTTCTTTATACTTGCCTAATAATCTCACCGTTGTCTTTTTCGCTATGAATATTCACCCTACTATGACTGTTATCCACTCACTTTTAGTAATATTATAGAATGGCTACCAACCACTGGAGTCATAACTCACATGACACTGGATCCTCATATCGTGGATTCTATTATACCATATGACTACTATAATAAAGTGGTTATCAATAATTGGCATGCTCTCCCTATTTTTAATAATGGTTCTTTATCTTTTCCTACCACTACTCGCTCACTTCATCCTAATAATATTATTATTGTTCCTCATTCTACTCCACATATATTATTTGTATCTAAATTTGTTACTGATAGCTCCTGTATCATTGAATTTAATTCGTTTTTTTTAATATTTTAAAGGACTTAAACTCCAAGATACCAATCTTTGCGAGACCCATCCACAATATTCTTTGCCTACTAAAGCTTCCTCAATAATTTTAGAATTTGATTGTTCTTGTTGCTAATTCAGCTCCACTTGATTTATGACATTAACTTCTTGGTCATTCATATCATTCCACATTTTCTCATTTATCATATTTTTTACCTATTAAGTCCAAAAGTAATAAATCCTTGTACTTCATGTTTTCAAGAAAAAAGTATTCGTCTGCCATTTCTATTATCTACTCGCATTTCTACTAAACCTTTACAATTTATTCATTGTGATATCTTAAGGCCTTTCCTTTCTCTTTTTCTTTCTATATTTTGTTATTTTATTATCTTTATGGATGGTTTTAGTTATTTTATATGGATCTTTTCTTTAGCGCAAAATTCCAATGCCCTCTCTCATTTCCAAGCTATTTGATGGAGCTCTTGAACTCATCAAATGTGCCTTTGCTAACTACCTTGTCTTTGTTGGCATTACCCTTCATATCTCCTATCCTTACACTCCTCAGCAAAATGGTATTGTTGAACATAAAATTATCATATTACTAAGACTAGCCTTACACCCCTACTTTATGCGTCTCTTCTCAAAACATTTCGGTTTCAAGCATTCTCTACAACTGTGTGCCTCATTGATCTCTTACCCACTCCTGTTCTTCATCACCACTCCCCAAATGAATTCCTTTTCCATACTAAACCTGACCTCACCTTTCTCTGTGCTTTTGAGTGTGTTTATTTTGCTTTATCAACCTTTACTGATCTTAACAAACTTTCACCAAAATCTATTCCTTGTGTCTTCGTTGGTTATTTCCCTAAAGATAAAGGTCCTTCTACCTCCAAAACATCTCTCGCTATGTTTGTTTTCTTGAACATATTTTTTCTTTTACTATTAATACTTCTAATACCTCATCTTCTTCTACTCCTTATTTGGTCTTACCCTTATATTCTTCTTCCTCCATCTTTACCTCAGATCCATCATCTACACCTCCACAACCACCCTCCTATCCTATTATCCATTATATGGCCACACGTACGTGTGATCGCACTCACACTTCCTGCACATTTCTCAACTATTTCACCTATACATCCATCCTCCTTCTCCTTATCCCATATCTTTTACTCAAATCAACAAATTTTCTCATTGGAATCAAGCAATGCTTAATGAGTTTGATATTTTTCATCATAACCAGACCTGGTCCTTTGTTCTTCCTCCTCCTCACACTAATATTGTTAGTTGTAATGACAACCTAGTGGTTCTATTGACTATTATAAAACAAGTCTTATTTCTAAAGGATACCTTCAAACACTAAGAATTGATTACGTTGCACCTCTAGTCTGTAGTTAAACCCACCACCATTTGTATTATTTTCAACCTGACACTTTCTAACAACTAGCCTATTTGCCAACTTAATGTTAATAATGCATTTCTTTATAGTTATCTTCAAGGTCCTATTAATATGTCTCAACCTCTTCGTTTTGTCAGTCCACTCCATCCTCATCATGTCTGTAAACTTCACAAAGCTTTTTATGCTCTCAAATAGGCTCATAGAGCTTAGTTTCATTCCTTAAGTCAAAAGTCTTTTTAACTCAATTTTATTACTTCCAAGTTTGATACATCTCTCTTTATTCATAAAACCAAATCTCGCACCACTCTTCTTTTGGCTTATATGGATGATATCTTAGTTATCATTTCTTCTTTCCCATTCATTAATTTAATTATTCACAACCTAAACTTCTCCTTCTCCATTGAAAGACTTAGGTGCCCTTCACCACTTTCTTAAAATAGAGGTCAAACCTACTTCTCACGTTCTTCTACTAACTCAAATCCAATACACTACAAATCTTCTCTTGCAAATATCACTAGACAAATCCAAACCCACATCCACACTTATCACTCTTACTCTTTCACTTTCCAAAAATCATGGCACTACCTTCCAAATCCTACTGAATACCAAAGCATTGTTAGTGCTCTTTAGTACCTTTATCTCACTCATCTAAATATTTAATTTATTGTTAATAAAGCTTCTTAATTCTTATAATACCTTATTGAAATCCACTGGATTATAGTCAAAAGAATCTTGCACTATTTCAATCTACACCTTCTCATGGCATTCATTTTACCTGCTTCACATCCTTTTCGTTGTAAGCTTACTATGATGCTGACTGGACAAGTTGTCTTAATGATCGTCGCTCTAGATCTAGCTATTACATATTCCTTGGTACTAATCACATCTCTTGGAGTACCACAAAACAACCTTAAATTGTACATTCTAGTACAAAGGCTGAATACAAGAGTATTGTTCTTGAGGCTGTTGAACTTTGTTGGGTACCTTCTTTCCTTGGCGAGTTTGGTTTGCCTCATCTCACACCTATCCTTTGAGAGTCCAGATCTTCTGTCCAATATTATGGTGTCTTATTGTGTCCAATAAATCTCAGTCATTTATTTATGTGGATCCCGCAAAATAAATAACTGAGATTCTATGAGACAGAATAAAACAGAGTAAAATTGGATAAAGGATCTGGATTCATCCTTTGATATGAGAATCTTGGAGCTACTCTTCTTACTTTAAACCTAGTGTCTCATGCTCGCACTGACCACATTGAAATTAATATTTACGTTGTTAGGGATTTGGTTGCTTTTAAAGCTCTTCATATCTAACATATTCCTTCTATTGATTACATCACCGATATCATTACAAAAGCTCTATCTACTTCAACCTTTACATATCTACAGTACAAACTCATAATGTGATTCTCTCTTATCACTTGGAGTGATTCTCTTCAATCTTAAAGTTTTAATGTACCTTACATATTTATCATGTGCTCCTAAAGCACATATATATAACTATACCGTGTACTTCTTGATCAATACAGAAAAATACAAAGTTGCATTACATTATTATCAAGTACACTTTCAAGACGAATCTATTCTATGACCCACGTAGTACATAGAAGCGCATCAATGCATGATGGTTGATGGATTGTAGATTAGTGGTGACAACATCAATCTGATTGAACTCAATTTTTAAAATTTAAAAATTGAATTTTAAATAGTAAAATCTTGAGTTTTAAGTTAAATTTTGAATAAATCTAATTCAAGGTCTGAATTTATTTTAAATTAAATAAATTCAAATTAATGTTAAGCTCAACCAAATTCAGAAAGAATTTTAGCTTTGTAAATTAGCAATATGGTGAAAATATTGGTCGACTCTGTATTGCTAATACCAATAAAGTCATAGCAAAGGCATGCACATGATTGAACCATACAAATTGTCAAGCTGTGATTGTTTTTCTTCCTTCAATTTCATTGTTCTTTACTTCCATTATTATTTTGAATGGACCACACCCACAAGTGTCACTTTTTTCTGGCCCAGCTTCGACCTTCCCCTACATCGCAACGAATTCTCAAATCGATACATTTTCGACCCATTCCTTAGTTACAATTGATGGATGTAATATTATAACTTATACAAATTGATGGATGTAATATTATAACTTATACAACTTTTCCTATTTCTTTGTACTGTAATCAAAATTTAATCTTTCGGAATGTGATATAACAATCCTACTTTCAGCAACCAACAAGTATATAATTCTGAAAAAAAACACGGTTGTCTGATGACCTAAAGCCACTGCTGGTTTTAATTTACCTTATACATTTATAATAAAGAATTTGAAGAAAACAAAAGCTAGACATTGAAATGATTTATTGGCACTTCTCATCATACATATAAAAATCCCAATTGATCATATTTAAATTTTCAATTACCAATGTATTAAATGATAATAATTTAACATACAAATATCTCATTAATTTTGTTAGGTGAAGTTGTTCATAAATTAGATTGCTGAAAATTTTGTGATTTTGGTGTGTTTTATTTAAATAGTGTAGTTTAAACAACAACTTATCTAAATATAAGTAAAATAAACTAACTTGACGATGATAAGTTACTGTTAACTATCTCATTCAACAACATTAGAGAAATCTTTGATTTTATATTGGAAAGAGTATAGAGATTGAAAATTTGAATTGTGAAGGAAAATTAGTCTTAACCTTCTCTTTTATAAGCTCCTAGCTAGCCCAAATGATCATCTACAGAATTTTAGTTTGCTTTTGTTTTTTTTTTCCCTTTCCTTATAATGGTACTCAAGTGGATATCACATATGAGATCATTATAAAAACTTGAAATTTTCTATAAATGCTTGAAACTGAAATGATAGTCTGTTCAACTTACAACTTCATAAAGCATTTTGATATGCTATTTCAATTCAACCACGATTAAAATAGAATTATCCCATTGCCTAAATCTGATTTTTTCCCCAAGACACACAGTAATTAATAATAAAATCTATTTTTTTTTTATCGTATGTAGATTCTGAAATTCTTTGGTTTAATATCTTGGAATACATATGAAGTAACCCTTCATTTGGGACTGGACCACTTGCCTTCGCAAGCAACAACATACAATAAAGCAGGCACATCTTAATTACTATATTCAGACAAGAACTTGGACCCAAGTACGTGATTGTATTTATTAACTATGGGATAAATGACAATGAAGACAGTAGAGACAAAGAACCTAAATTGTGGAGGTGAGAATTCTACCAATTAGCTATAAAAGAAAAATATTCAGGTCTGAGATATGCACTAAGCAGATGTTATATAATTGAACAGATTTAACTCTTGAAATCGAGATGGATTCTGCAGAAAAGCTAAAGAACGTAGAATTTATGAATATTGAAGATGGTGGAGCCAACGCTGATCATAATAGCCCCGATGACCAAGGCGTCATTTCTGCTCATACGGTTGGCCAAGGTGTGTACATACCTCATGTTTAATGTTTTACTCTTTTGTGCAACTATCAAACCTACAAATCCAAGCAAAATCGCCAGATTTGACTGTATGGTCTATATAGTTCTATTTCTACTCTATAAAAGATATTGCAGTGTTAATATTCGTACTTCTCTTGGAAGCTTCTTATTCTGTTGATGTTTTTATGATTCAATATTGAGAGGACCAGAACTTAAGTCATTGGGGATTGCAGATTCATGGCAACAAATGGGATTCTTGCTGGTGACAGGCTTCAACTGTGGGTACTTATTGAGTTATCCAAGTTTGATAATGGCTCCTACAGGTTGGACATGGAGTATCATACTCCTATTTGTCATCGGCTTCTATTGTGCCTATGGTAACTGGCTCTTAGCTGAGTTTCATTTCATTGGAGGCAAGAGATTCATCAGATACAGAGACCTTATGGGGTTTGTTTTCGGTGAGTAAATATCTGTGTCTTTTTGTCTCATGTCATCCATATAACGAATATACAGATATTGTGATTGAATGCTTGTTCTATCTTTGTGAAGGCAAATACTTCTATTACCTCACATATATCAGTCAATTTACGTCGTTCTTTCTCGTGAACATGGGTTTCATACTCCTGGGAGGAAGAGCTCTGAAGGTATATTGGACGTACTATGGTAGAATTATTTTCATATATGCGTCGCTTCTCGGTGTCTCATAATGGTTGTACGATGAATACTTTTTCCTTTTATGCCCCATACAGGAAATGCACTTAGTTTTCAGTGATTCTCCATGGAGGCTTCAATATTTCATCATCTTCGCTGGACTAGCCTATTTCTTATTTGCATTTCTGATCCCAACAATGTCTGCCATGAGGACCTGGTTGGTGGTATCTGCTATTATGACTTTCTCTTACATCATTCTTCTTATGGTTATGGTGGTCGAAGACGGTATGTAGTTGTCCTATATATTCCAATTTCCATGGCGCATACTTGCAAGTAGTTTGAACCCTACGCTTGTTGGTATTGGCTTTACATAGTTTACCTGTCTGTTGCTCTCTCAATGACCAGGACTGTCCAACAAAAGCAGGAGCTACGATGTTGGTGGAAGCCAAGTGAGCAAGGTGTTCAATGCTTTTGCTGCAATTTCTGCCATCAACGGTGCCAACTCCGGAGGGCTTCTACCAGAAATGCAGGTAGAGCAATAACCGAACACGTGAAAATGTAATTTTATGTTTAGTCTAAATGTGAAATGTCTTTTTGCAAATGCAGTCAACTTTACGACAACCGGCAGTGAAGAATATGAGAAAAGCTTTGTTAATGCAGTTTACACTGGGGTTGTTCTTCTATTATGGTGTGGCTATAGTTGGATACTGGGCTTATGGTTCATCCGTTTCATGGTACCTCCCACAACAGATTTCAGGTCCAAAGTGGGTGAAGATTCTAATAAATGCTCTAGTTTTTCTACAATCGGTAGTCTCTCAAATGGTATGATCTTTGCATTTCTCGTTTATTTAATTTCATAGCTAGTCTAGTGACAAGTCTAAATTAATATGCTAGTAGTAATCATAATTGACACCATTTCCTCCGTTACTAAAATCTGAATCATTACATTAAGGGGAGTCCCTGACACCATGAATTATTATTTTAAACTGAGACATTCGACATATAATCACTTAATGTCGTCCGTGGCCCTTGAAAATCAACCACTAGATATGTTGAAATTCTCTAAAAAGCAAATCTTAAAGAATACCGAAGATAGACAAACTTTGTAAAATTATGGTCTTAAGTCCCAATTACCCAACCCATTACATGCATCCCAAAGTTAATTTTTCTTAATTTAGTGTTAATTTAAACACACATATGCACATATATAACGTTTTTCTCTTTTCTTTTCTAAGTGAGATTTTGATGCGTACATATAATTATATGTACAAAGGGAGAATTGTTTTGTGCTCTTTACTTTGATTTTATTTTAACTATATGTTTTTTATTATTAAAACAGATGTTTATTGCACCAGTTCATGAGGCACTTGATACCAAGTTCTTGGACGTGAAGGAGAAGTTGCATTCAAGCAAAAATGTTAAGAAACTATTCCTCCTTCGTGCTCTCCTTTACACACTAAACACCTCCATTGTAGCGGCCCTTCCATTCATGGGAGACTTTGTCACCTTGATCGGATCTTTCTCTCTTACTATTCTCACCTTTGTCTTCCCAAGCATGATCTTCCTTAAGGTAATTAATAACTATTTCACCTCCTAACTATAATATCTAACTTGGACAGCAAAGTAAATGGACAATATTTATTAAAGTCTTCTGTCAGATCATGAATTTTATTTTGTATAATATTAACAAACCATTTGTAAGATAGTTTATCTAACAAATGGTTTGTTAACATTATACAAAATACGTATTAGTAAATATATTGACGCAAAACAAGATAATTTAAAAGTAGGTCAAGTGTTTGCACTTGAGAATGTTCTCTAAAATCTACAAATTATGATAATTTTCAAAGTTGATTCAAAACCGGATTTTTTTGCGATGAAAAATAAAAATTATAGATTTATATATAAATTGCACTCAAGAAATATAATTAAATGTAAATTAATTAAGATTGTTATATGGTTATATTAATATGTGCACTTGGTTTTATCTGAACGCCACAGGTGAAGGGCAAGATAGCAAGGATAGAGAAGAAGATATGGCATTGTTTCAATGTTATTGCCTTTTCCCTGCTTACAATAGCCACCACAATTTCTGCTGTCCGGTTAATCATCAAAGACGTTACACAATACAATTTCTTTGCAGACACATGATCAGAAGAAGAGTTACGGGGAAAAATCTTTACGACTTCTCCGTCACTCGGAAGCTCAAATTGGCGACTTAATCAAGCGGGTGTACTCAAAGTTTTAAGATGTTATAATTCGAGGAAAATTAAAAATAGCCCTTCTCCTTATATAGCATCATATGATATCACATACGATTATATGAATGTCTAAGGAATGGCAGAACGTTGAAATGCTTATAATATTGATTAGCTTTAATGCGGCTTCAGGCTGTACAATGTCTTCTGTTGTTTTGTATTTTAATCCTTGCACCTATATTTAAAAATTAGAATAGAAAAGGAAATATTCCACTTGCAAATTACGCACTCTCCTCTTTGCTAATGGGAAACATTAGTGGCCTTGATATAGACAACAAATCAATTACTTTTCGTAAGTTATCCCAGTAAAAACTTCTATTTAGCTTTCTAACTTTTGTTCTTGATTTTATCGTATCCGGATTCAGAAACTTAGTCCGTGCACAATTTTGAATAAGAATTTTAGTTAAACCTCCATAAGAAAATTTGTAGAGTTGGATGTTTGAAATAATGATGTGGCATAGTTGATCAATTAAATTTAAGAATTAATTATTATATGGTCATTAGTAAAATAAAATTTTTATTATTTATAATAATTATCATTAAATAATAATAATAATTTTGTTTTTAAACAATAAGTGTCTGTCACTTTGCACCTAAAATAAAATATTATTTATTGTAAATTAAGCGTAATAATATTAGTTTAGTTCGATATAAAGTTACTGGGCTAAATATAGTTTCAACTCAAATTTGAGTTTAAGGACAAGTTTAATTTTAATTTGAAAGCTAAAATCCTCAATTTTTTGTTATAACGTATAACTCATCAAGATAATATTATCTTAATCCATAAATTTAAAAATATAAAATTAAAATAATTTTATTTTAATTAAATGTCGATTTGAATGATTTAAACTAGACCTGAAGGTGCAGTTAAAACTGGGACAAAAGTTTAGGCAATTAAGAAGAATATGTTATATTAAAATGATTTCATTTTAGTACATCCCAATCTAAGTTAAGACCGCTTTCGGGCGATTAACAGATGGGCGGGATCTGGCTGAGCTCATTGCGATGGTGATCAATGCAGATAGAATCCCGTACTGAGCAATGAGCATGTGAAACTTTCACATCAGTATCAGTTCACTTCCTTCCCAAATGGACCACAGCAACTTGCTTTGGTCGGAAATGACACAGTTTGCATTAAAGTTCATTGTTTTGTTCTTCGGACAACTTGCCCTCACGATGAGGAATGATCAAATAAAGACAAAGTACCAATAATGCTGATATGAAACATATCTTAATATTACGGTTGTGAGATGAGATTGCCTTGTGTTCGTTCAAGTAACTTTAGTCAATTTATAAATATTCATTGATGAAAATAATTGAACTTACCGTATTATCCTTACTAGAGGTGGATCTTGAGAAGAGGTTTGCATTTTTCTGTTTTTAGTGTGATGAAATCCTTCGAGTGCATCCAATAGTTGAAGAATAACAGTTTTGTTAATATTTAAAATTTATCAATTTATATAATTGATGTGAACTAAAAAAGCATTAAGTAAATATCTACTTTTTAAAATTCAACACACTTTTACATACGTTAGTTAAAAATAACAGCCACATGACATTCCAAATATTAGTTGACGTGACTATTTTAAAACGACAAATAGCATCTTACATAAGACAAAGTGGTTAAATCGATAATAATTAAATTGGCCGAAGGGAGGCTAAGGAGTCTCTTTCATACATTATTTTCAACAAGTGTGTGAAGCAAATGAAGAGACCAAAACTGCAACTAAAGCAGCTGTAGATATTACGCATCTTTGGGAAGTCCTTATAGAGGCAAAGTCGGGAGGAAAGAGGTGAAGGAACAAGAATGGACAATTACCAAGCAAAGCAAGATATCTATGGCAGGTGATAAGGTTTCCACAATCAGCTCTTGCTGATTATCAGCATCTATTAGTTAATAGGTCATTGGTTTCTCCTTTATTTCCTAAATATCCTGGTCTTTTAGTTACGTGATTACTCTAGAAAATGACATAACAGAGTTTCGCTAGATTATAAATTGAAACTTTACTTTAATAAATTAAGATAATTTACAAGTTTAACTAGAATATCGTTTGATTATTCGATTGAATTTTTTAATATTTTTATGTACCACAAATTGTTCAATTTATTCTTATATATTTAAACATAAATGTATAGGTAAGTTGGATTATACGGTCATGATCAAACTTAGGTAGTTAGACTTTTTTAAAAAAAATATTAAATTAGGTAACTAGATTTACTATACACAAAAGTGCTAATTCATATATCCTAAAAGTTAAGCTGTTTAATGTTTCAACTAAAAATTAAGTTAGATGGTAAACCACGCAACTACAGTCTTACATGAGCATAAAACTTTCTTTTTAGTTTTACCATTTCAAACATTCTTACGACTACAAAAACATAAAAGCAGATAAAGTGATTACTATTCTAAGTGGTTGGGTCGGCTGTGCTAGGCCCAGGCCCAGGATGTTCAATACGCACATCCACGACCCATTCACAGGAATTAGTCTCCTATGCAAACACAAAGATCTACGTAAAGACCTAAACCTAGCGTCTATCCCATATA
>JANZLC010012850.1:0-11471 GCA_026413385.1 Erythroxylum gracilipes
AGCATTTCATATGCATTTTGTTAAGTGTGTTTGATTGATTGAATTGCAGAATTGCCTATGTATACATGAAAATGTGACATTTATGTATAGCGTAAAATTGTGAAATAATTGTTATGGGAATTGATTTGTTGCATGATTTGAGTGAACCATCGATGATGGTTATCTCACTGAGTTCTCAAAACTCATCAAAATTGCATTGTTTTCTTTTCAGGACCAATAGACGACTCTAGCATCTAAGTGGCTCCACTACCGTGTAGATTGTGTTTAGAGTGAAGCCATGGCGTAAAGGTCGGTCCGCTGGAATTTTTGGATGACATAGTTAGACTGTACATATTTTCGTCATTCATGTAGTACTTTTGTACTAGATGTTGTAGTTGTACATGTAGTAAGGATTAAAAGATACACTGTAAACTTTTAATTTTGAGAAATGGAAATGAGGAAAAGTAAGTTTCAAAAATACTGTGGATTTTTCTATTGATGCTTTATAAGCAAATAATAATATGATGCCATATGAAGTGATTGTAGCGATCGATCGTAGCTCGCCTTTATTGTAGGATATATACCGGAATGACCTCCGAGCGTCCCGGTGCGTACTCTGCGGCAAGGGAGCACTACAATCTCTTTCCAATGTGAGATTTCTACTCGCACTTAACATCCCAACATAATGTTTATTAAATTGAAGAACATAGTGTTTACTAGGTGATATGGGTAGTAAATCGACTCAAATATGCTTTAACTCAATCCAAATTAATTTAGTTAAATTTCAAATGTTTTGCCTGTTTGAAAAACTAACTATGAATCACAAACTATCTAATTGTGTAGCCTATAACAATAACCATAGAGTAGATAAAAATAATTAGCTTTTTGAGAGGTAAAGGGAGTGTTAATTTCTTTCTTATTAAAATTAAACTTTTTAATTATAATTAAAGTCAAAATCTAATTATAATTATAATTTAATTCTAATAAAATCAAATACCTTATATTTGATTATAAAGTGTCTCAAACTTCACAACTGAGTATAACTTATTCTAAATTGGTTTTTTTCACCTTTTAACTATTCTTTTATAGGTGACTTATTAAGTTCTTAATATGTTGGTAAGAATTATAATTATAATTATAATTATAATTATAATTATAATTAAATAAATTAAAATTTATTTTAATGTATCTTTAATTGTCCAATAAAATAATTTATAATCATAAATCAGAAGTAATGTCTATCAATATGCCATAACCACCTAAATATTAGAAATGTTAAAATAGTTTGGCTAAACCTATCCCTACATGGTTATGATAGATAATTTAATTCTTTTGTCATCTAATGTTATAATTAAATATAGAGTATGAATTTAGTGTTTACTCTTTTAAATCTAATTATATTCATTCTTCTTAGTAATTAATTTATAATTAATATTTGAAAATACCTTTTTAAATCTCAATTCACTATAGTCATAAAATTCCTTAAATCATTATTAATTAAGAACATTAGAACATTATCTCTAATTACTTTAAAGTGGCAAATCATTTATTGACTTACTCAACTATCTTTATATAATTTATCCTATATCTAAATACTACTGATTGAGCTACCATAATAAAATAGGTCATAAGAATATAATAATTTTGATATGATATACTTTAGTAATCTCAAATCTAAGGTTTGGTTATACAAACATCATATAAAGAAATTCACATATACATAAGTAATACTCCGCTTGGGATTCTAGTAATTAAGCCAGTTTAGTGAACTTATTTTCTAATAAGTTTCATACTTTAATTTAAGAGATCAATTACTTTCTTCGTAAGAAAGAAACATAACATGTGCTACTTGTATCATTCCATCAGTATCTCGTCTTAACAAAACTACAACTAGGAATAATTTAAAAAAACACATAAATTTAAATTGAATTTTATAATTATGATCCCATTATAATTTTAATTGCACAGTAATTATTCTAATAATTTTACCTTTAATATTAAACTATCAAATATAATTAACAAAATATATAAAGATAAAGAATGTCTTTATTAATTAAAATAATATTTTTCATGCATAAAATTGTCACCAATCGAGAAACTGAAGGATATTAACTAACATTGGCTTAGAGCTCAACTGTTTGGGGCAAGTCCGAGTTAAATAATATGAACTTAGACTAAAAAAATCTCAGACTTAGATCTGATTTGTTATCATTCCTACTTTATGACAACTAAAATGTTTATAAGCTGGAAGCTTTTTGTCAACAAAGCTAACATCAGTTACTAAATCCAAGATTTAATATATACTCTAGAAAATCAATAATATAGAGATGAGTCACTTTTCCTTTTATTGTTTACAATTTTATTTATCTAAATGATAATAATTATATGAAGATAAAAAGAATTCAGTATTTACAAAGGAACTTATCATGTTCAAGTAACTATTCATTAACAACGACACAAATGCTATACATTTTTTGTTTTATTGGTTTTCTATCTATCTAAAACATATTTTAGACATGATGTAGATTATTAATTTTACAAACTTCATAATAGTTGATTGCAAGTCTTTCACCTTTCAAAATAAGCACTATCTTCATATAACTAATGCATATGAGTTTTGTAAAATTGACATATTTCTTAAATTCAATATTTAATATAAAATAATTTGTTTTATGAGAACCCTACTTTTGATATCTTATGTAAATATTATGCAATTATTTCTTTTTATTTTTTGAAATTTTCCCCTTAAATCAATCTTAAATATAGCCCATTTTGAATTGGTTTTTGTTAATTAATATAAATGAGCTAAACTTTCATAGACCAAAATTGAACGAATGACTTAATAACAAAAGGGTAATATATATGAGATTTACTATAAATTCATATCTTTTTTTAACAAAAATATGAAATCCAGAGGCCTAAGTTTTGAGTTTGAATATTTAACTTGCATATTTATAAACTAGTTTCGATTATGTAAGCCTTCTAACAATAGTTAAAAATATATAACAACAATTGTTTGTGAGAACTTTTGATATTCTAGGTGTCATAAATGATCCAACGTTATGAATTTAGTGGATATGAATTCTTGGTTTTATGATAACTTATGGTGTGGTTGATGGAGCACATTCATATAGGCTTTCTTGCAAATTTTGAGGTCCCTAAGCTTCTTTTCCCTTCTTAAACATATATCATCAAATTGAGAATTGAGAGCTTAGAAGAATTCCAAAATGTGGACTTCTTAAGCACAAACAACAATAGTTGGAGGTATTTTGTTTTGCTTCTGCATTTATTTTATATGTTATTCTAACGTATATTATTGTTGAATATATACATTTTAAGCTCTACCTTGTTGGAGTTTTTGGAGAATTTCAAATTCTGGAAAATTTTTCTGATTCAAAAATTTTCAATTTAGAGTTTTTTAAGACATTGTTCTTTCTATTAAAGGTAGAAATCTTCTATTAAGTGTTTTGGAATTGTTTCTACATTTAAAAAATATGTTTTTGTGGTGTTTTTTCTAGTTTATCTTTGTTAGTATCTGACATATCGCAAACCGGGTCAGTTTGACTTAACTGGAGGTTGAAGAAGACCTCTAACTAAATGACGTCGTTTTGGTTATTTTGAAGATAAATTCTGTGCAGTGATGACGTTGTTTTATTTGTTGTTTTAATAACCCACGAGATGTTGTGCGTTTATTAACCAGATGTTGTCCCTTTAGGAGTTGTTCTAATAACAACGTAGATGTTGCTGTGCATCTTGGAGTGTTGTTTTAATAAAAACATCAGGGCTTGGGTTCACACCCTTGCCATCTGAACTGATG
Organism: Erythroxylum gracilipes; assembly: GCA_026413385.1. Classification (NCBI taxonomy): domain Eukaryota; kingdom Viridiplantae; phylum Streptophyta; class Magnoliopsida; order Malpighiales; family Erythroxylaceae; genus Erythroxylum; species Erythroxylum gracilipes. The sequence continues at coordinate 3,797 of JANZLC010012850.1, forward strand.
GCTTATGTTGTATATGTTATGCGTTGATATTATATTTGTATAAATGTTTGACATGAAGCAGATTATCACATGCATATGCCATCTGAACTGATGGCTTACGTTTGTATATGTTATGCGTTGATATTATATTTGTATAAATGTTTGACATGAAGCATATTATCACATGCCTATTATGTCTATATTTTACATTATGAATATTCTTTTAGTGAAAAAGTTTTGTGATTAATTATTAGGGCTTAGTCATAGCAATCCTAATTATATATAAATTATATATTTATATAATTAATCATAAAAGTGTAAAGACTTTTAATTGTAGTTAATTATTTTAGATAATAAATTTTATCCCATATGAATTTTTATTATATTTAAATAATTAATTAGGATGAAATTGAAAACGATATAGAAGGGGGGTTGAATAGATCTTTTAATCTTTTCGCAAAGTGCTACAAAAGAGAATTAAAACACATGAAACAAATAAACAAATTGAAATGTAAAAGAGTAGAGAAGAGATGCAAACATAGTGTTTATAGAGGTTCGGTGCTAAGACCTACGTCCACTACCTAAGCTTCCACTTAGGACTTTGACAAAGCTCTTTACTCCACACTTTTTATTTCAGTGTGAACTCTTCCAACTCAACTTGACTTCCGGCTCAAGCTACACCTTACAAATGATTTATTTTTCGACACAAATCTTACGTCCCAAGTGATTCTTCTCTAATCACGCTGCTCATAATAATAACAATGATAGAAATGAAGTAGTAAAGCTCAGTATAGCTGAATACAATTAGAATATGCTAAGAGCAAAATTGAGAGCGATGTGAAGATAATTTCGAACTATGGTAAGTATGCTTCGCTTTGGACTTGTATAATCAATCCTCTGAAGTTTTGTCCTTTATTTGCAAACTTCAAGACATTTTTAGATGTTGTAGAACTCTCATAGCGATTGTCGAACGCTCCTAGCCGTTATATGAAGATTTTCTCCCGTTTGAAATCAATTGACACAGTCAAATTATGTTAAGCTGCAACTGATAGTCGACTTGTCGGTGTGTAACAATCGACTAGTACATTATAGTCAACTTGTCTTCAAGAATTAGTCGACTAGCACTAGCGTTTTTCATGAAACTTTCTGCTCTGCTCTTCGAATAGTCAACTAATATGATGATAGTCGACTAGTCCATTTAACCAACTGACAGGTCTGATTGTTAATAGTCGACTTGCAACATGATGGTCGACTTGTCCCAAGCTCCAACTGACAGATCTCACACAATCTACAATCTTTGATTGTTGAGATGCTTATTGGAATTCTTCATACAAGATCTTCTCATGAAATACACGTTGTTTAACTCTGATACTCATTATTGCAATCTTGATTTTCACAAATTGACTTTATTTAAATTTCATCTGACTTGAAAATCATCAACAACATAATAGTCAACTTGTGCCATCATTAGTCAACGAGTGTACCACCATTTAAATCCAAATACCTAAAATTATTTCTTAACTAATTCTTTAAGTTTTATTATTATCAAAACATATAAGGATTTAATTTATCAACCTTCATTGGTCCAACATATTCCATCTGCGTCACCCATTGTTCACACTGCTAACAACTTTGTCTTACGTGTTTATAGTATAGGCACTGTCTCTAAACCTTCCTTATCTTTGCCTCATACGTTTATGTTCCTAAACTATTGTTAAATCTTATTTTTGTTGGTTAATTATGTGAACTTGGTCTAGACTTACATTTTTCAAGTCATGGATATACTATACAGGACCTCCAAACGAGAAAGATTCTTGGGACCAGCCGTAAGATTGGATGACTTTTTCAGCTCACTTCTCTTCATTTTCCTAGACCAACTCTCACCGCAGCTGTTACTTCCAATATATGGCACTCGCGTCTAGGACACATCTCTCATTCTAGACTAGGTCCTTTAATCTCTAGTGGTTGTTTAAGATCTGTTAAGCAAACAATTTCAGAATGTGTTTCATGTCAACTTGCTAAACATCATGCTTTACCTTTTCCAGTCAGTAATTCTATTACTTATACATCTTTTTTACTTGGTTCATGCTGATATTTGAGGTCCTGCCCTAACTACTACTATGGGTGGATCACGTTATTTTTTTATTTTTATTGATGATTTTTCTAGATATACCTAGATTTCTCTTATGCGCAATCGATCTGAGTTTTTCTCCATTTATTCTCAATTTGCATCCATGGTCAAAACTCAATTTTCTTGCAATATTAAGATTTTTTGTACTAATAATGCTATGGAATACAAGGATCAATCCTTGTCTACTTTATTCTCCCAGTATGGCACTCTTGTTCAACGTTTTTGTCTGGGTACTTCTCAATAAAATGGTGGTCCAGAATGTAAACATCGAAACATTTTAGATACTATTCGGGCTCTTCTTATTGCCTCATCCTGTCCTGAAAACTTCTGGGGGGGAGCTGCTCTTACAGCTGTGTACACCATAAACAAAATTCCTTCCTCTGTCATAGGTAATATCACTCCCTATGAGCTTTTACATGGTCAAGCTCTAAACAATCAATCTCTTCTTGTTTTTGGATATACTTGCTTTATTCTTCTTCAATCTCATGAGCATATTAAATTAGAACCTAAAGCCCGATTGTGTTGTTTCTTGGGTATGGAATTGAACATAAAGGTTATCGATGTTGGGATCCTATCTCCAAATGCCTTCGAGTGTCTCGTCATGTTACTTTTTGGGAACATAAAATGTTTTCTACCTTATCCAAATTCCAGCTCAATTCTCTTTCATCTCCTTTCTTTATTGACCACACTATCACTTTGTTTCCAGATGATTCTTATGCAGGTTTATCCACTCTTGAAGAAAATCTTCAACCTTCGGCATCAACACTAGAATCTGCTCCATCTGTAGAACCTGAATATGTTCCACTTGTTCCTTCCACTCCTGTGTTACCCACGGTTCCACTTCGTCGTTCCACTCAGGTAAGTCATCCTAGTGTTGCTCTCCATGATTACCATTGTTATTCTACTCTTGTTTCTCTCTACGAACCTCGCACTTATCGCGAGGCAAGTACTAATCCTCTATGGCAGAAAGCAATGGCAGAAGAACTTCAAGCTCCCACTAGCACTAATACAAGGGAAGTGGTTAACTTACCTCTAAAGAAGTCTATAGTTGGTTGTAAGTGGGTCTATAAAATTAAGACTCGAGCAGATGGTTCCGTAAAATGGTATAAAGCCAGAATCATTGCCAAAGGTTTCACACAGGAATATGTGGTGAATGCTTCGCCTACAGCCAAATATAAAAAGAAACCAACTTCCTGCAACACAAATTAATGTAGTAATGGAAAGTAGGGATCGTTCTCACAAGGAATTCAGACGTTAGCAGTTGCGCAATAAAAGGGGGTTGTAATTGTGAATTAAGCAGAATTTAATTGGAATATGAAATTGAAAAACAACTAATAAAAAATAATGAGAATTTAACAATCAATAGAAACAAATCTTGGTTTCTGGTCTCCTTCATTATTGAACTTACGTTGATCATTGACACTAAAAATAACAAATTTATTAGTTAAGCATTTGACGTGGTAAATTTACTTACCTATTTTCTCTTATGTTTAGTTAACTGAAATATGTATTTGAATTAACCCTTATTAATCAATAACATCTCAGACTTAATTAATTAATAGCTTTACGAATCAAGAAAATCGACGAACTAGACAATATACAAACGATGCATATTTTGCCTAGACAATTATTTTTCCTAGAATCATGTCCCTAACATAGTATACAAAAATCCGAGTCCCTAGTTTTGATTAAAAGAAATGAACGTCAATCTGTTTAATCTAGCAATTGATCAAATAAAATCACAAACAAGTTGCGTACCTAACTGTAAAATCAAACAATCAAATAATGACCCAGAAAATAATTAATACTTGACTAATAAATTGATTGAAATAAAAAACAAAAGTCTCACAACATTCAGTGTTCAATAACTAAGATTCTGTAAACCAAGAAATAAAAGTTTAGTTACCTAACATCACAATCTTTCCTAACTATTTTGGACCATCGTGGGCGTTGGGACAATCGCTGGTGTTGGGACTATCGTGGGCGTGCTTCTCTTCTTTTCACGCTGTCCTTTTCTTTGTCGTAAGCCCACTCTTCTCATCTCCTTGTTCACTATTCATCGATGGGACAATTTAACCTTGATAGACCATATTACTATTCATCCTCACTACTCTCTCACAGACTCTCTTCTTCCACACTCAGCCGTCCCTTCACTATTGCTTGATTTGATGAATAAAAATTTATGGGTTTATTGTCCACGCCACCTTAAAAACCCTCAGCCTTCCCTAAACATCTGCGTTTTTAGGCTGAGTCATTTTTTTTAATTCTCATGATGTGTTGCATTGCATTTTGGTCTTCATGTGCTACGTTGCTTCCTTGCTTCCTTACAAGACTATTCACTGATTTGACAATTTAATCTTTGGTCTAATAACACTGTTCACGCCCCCTTTGCTACGTTGTTTGCTTCATTTGTTTTACACTTCCAACTTGTTGCGTTTCACGCTTTTGGTTGTTGCACGAGGCCATGTCTAATTAGGGTCAACTCCTGGTTCAATTATTTTTATACCAAAATCATCGCAGTTCTTTCTATTTAGTTCTAAAATAGACCTTGACATAAAACAAGATTAATTCCCATTAAGTATAACTTTAAACCTCAAGAATAAAGAAAATTAACTCACAAAAAGATAGAAAATAAAGACACTAACAAACTCCCCCACACTTAACCTTTTTGCCTGCCCTTGAGCAAATTAAACATGACCATCAAATTCTATCAATTCATTTTCAAAGAAACCAAGAAGATGCAATCATTCAAGCTTTAGCCAATCAAATGTCAAGCTACTACATACATCATGTTTAGTTTTCATCGGTGCACATAAACAAAATCAACTTATGATAGTATCATTCAAAGATAAGCATAAACTCACAATGGATTTTTCTCATGGAATTCACTCATTGCACTTAAGTGTTGATAGGTTGTGTTTCACTTAAAACTCCCTATAGGAAATCACACTACCATAGGCTTGCAAATATACCAATTCTCTTTTACAGTGATTTCATGCTAAAATAGATCAAAAGGGCTTTATTTGAGGTTGTAATGGGGCTAAAGTTAAGGTGAGTCAAAAGGGTTTGGAAAGGTTCTTCACAAGCAGTCATAAAGTACTAAATATACAAAGAGACAACAAAAGGTATTTCTGAGAATTGAATGTAAATAACTAACTACTCAAATTTTTTTTTACTATACTTGATCCTTTTATTTTCTTTTCTCTTTGCTTTTTTTTGTTTGAATATTAAGGGAACAATAATCACAACAGCAGCTAAATACAATGTGCTCTATGAGTAGAAGTATTAGTAACTCGTCTCAGAAAATAAAATAAAGCCAAAAGTTCCAAAACTAGCTAACTCAGTACTTTATTAAACTTGTGAATAAATAAGGCTAACATGGTTTGTTGTTTTAAAATGAGTTATTTTAAGAAACAAAATGGGTAAAAGGCTCAAAGGGGTTTGCAAGGGTAATTAAGAAAGGTGGGTCATTTAAGTCAAGGGCTAAAAGAAAAATGGCCTTAATCATTTCTATTTAGCATGCATCTAATAGATTCAAACCGGTTCAAAGCAAGTTCTGAAGGTAATACCTAAGGGAGTATCACACACAAAAAGAAATGAACTGACTTTTGAATGGAGTCATATAGGCTCAAATTCTCACATAGGCTCAATTGAAAATCCATTATGGTTTTATACATTAACTAATCACTCAAGCTTCAATTTTTAAGCAAGTTTATGTAACCAACTACTTTAATCAATCAGCATGATTCACCATCTATTCAATTGGCTTAATTTGACTTCAAGCACACAATTCAGTCTTATTCCAACTACTAAGATAGAATTTCATGGTTTAACACACATCACATGCAAATTAAAAGACAAAAAAAATCAAAATCAAAATGAACAAAGAAACAATAAATTCAAAACACACAGTCACAGAAACATTCAATGTTTTCCCCCACACTTAATCTACATTGTCCTCAATGTACTCGCAAAAAAGAAAAACACAAGAAAATAAAGAAAGTAAAGATTTAAGAAGCTTCTCTGTTAATGCATCAAGGTGTTGGTGGAAAAGGCGGTTGAACTTTCTGGTTGTGCTCCAATCGGTCTAATATACACTTCTCTTCTGCCTGTGTGTTTTGGAATGAAAAGAACACCTCTTTCTAGCAAAGACCCATAACCATGTAACTCTTTAATTGTCCCATTTGGCAACAAGAATAACGTCAGTAACATTAATGGAGAATGAACCATGCAACCCCCGAACACAGGTTTTTTTAGAAAACTATGATAAATAAAATGAAATTAAAAAATGAAGAAAAACTTAAATTAAAATAAATATTGAGGTGCCTCTCAAGAGCGTTTCTTTAACGTCATATTAGCTAGATGAAAAACCATTAACTCACTCAGAGTAAACTGGCTCAGCCAGTTCAATTTCTTCAGCAGCTTCAACCTATAAATTCTCATAATACGGTTTCAATCGATGTCCATTAACTTCACTTTAAAAGTGTCTAAACTCTGAATTTCAACTGCACCATATGAGAAAACATTAGTAACAACAAATGGACCTATCCAACGAGATCGTAATTTACCAGGAAAAAGCTTCAGTTTAGAGTGATAAAGAAGGACCTTTTGACCTATGGAAAATTCTTTTCGGATTAAGGTTTTGTCATGAAAGGCCTTAGTCTTTTCTTTATAAATTTTCGCACTCTCATAGGCTTCATTACGTATCTCTTCCAACTCTTGCAATTGTAGTTTCCGATTAATTCCAACCTCAGTTAAATCCAAATTGCATTGTTTGACAACCTAATAAGCTTTATGTTCCAATTCTACAGGTAAATGACAAGGTTTTCAGAGTATTAACCTGTATGGTGACATACCAATAGGAGTTTTATATGCTGTCTTGTATGCCCATAGCGCATCGTCTAAGCGCAAACTCCAATCGTTCTTGTTAGGATTAACCACTTTCTCCAAAATTGATTTGATTTCCCTATTAGAAATTTCGGATTGTCCACTTGTTTAGGGATGGTATGCTGTTGAAGCTCGATGAGTAACACCATATTTCTTCAGTAAAGCCTAAAAAATGAGTCCCGTGGTCACTGATTATTGCTCTAGGCACTCCAAACCTGACAAAAATATGAGATTTAACAAAATCAACAACAACTTTAACATTATCAGTATGAGTAGCCTTAGCTTCAACCCATTTTGAAACATAATCCGCAGTAACGAGGATATATGTCTTACCAAAAGATGAAGGAAAAGGGCCCATTAAATCAATTCCCCACACATAAAAAATTTCACATACCAGGATATTCGTGAGCGGCATTTTGTCTTTTGGTCCTAAACCACATGTTCTTTGACATCGATCATAAGACTTGCAAAATATATAAGCATCATAAAATAGTTTAGGCTAAAAAAACCAAATTCAAGCACCTTACGGGCAGTCCTTCTAGGACCAAAGTGTCCACCACATGTAAAAGAATGGCAAAAATTCAATATTGAAGGGATCTCTTCATCAGATACACATCGCCTAATAATTTGATCAGAACAATATTTCCACAGATGTGGCTCATCCCATGCATAATATTT
>JANZLC010012878.1:0-11470 GCA_026413385.1 Erythroxylum gracilipes
GTGGGAGCTTAGGTAGAGGACGTAGGTCTTAGCACCGAACCTCTATAAAACAGTGTTTGCCCTTCTTCTCTACTCTTAGCATTTGTTTTTTATTGATTTGGTTTTTGTGTGAATTAACTTTTGATTTTATTGTAGAGTTATTTGAAAAGTTTCAAAGATCTATTCAACCCCCCTTCTAGATCGTTTACAATGGTAACGTCAATGAGAAGGGAAATATATCCCCTTTATCATGGCGTACTGAGATAGCTAGACATGTGTAGATAAGGGAAAGTGTGATGTGATTTGGTTAGGAAGTACTGGTATGACCCAATATTCGTATTGCTAAGAGTGGAAATGAAAACGTGAGTAATTGGAAACTCATCAAGGAAATAAGGAAATAAAAAGTGACGCCTCGACAAAAGGTTAAGCGACTTATTGAAATCTATCCATTGTGGCCTTTTGAAAAAAAAAACATGTACTGAGTGGTCAAGGGATTTAGAAAACGGAAAAGCATATGGCATAATACTGCCCTATCTTACTCTTTAATCAAACAGATAAGAATTCCGAGGATGAAATTTTATTAGGAGGGGGAAGTTGTAACATCCCACCCCCGATGAGAAAGGCAGAATGGTAATTTGGAAAGGGCTAAGAGTGTTTATAATTGTTTTGAATTCTGTATGCATAATCTTACGTGTGAACAGTGAAGATTGCACATAAAAATGATTGTACATGCATTCATGACATTTCCCGGTGTATGTGCCTAACTGTGAGTTTATTGTGAAAAAAATATGATTTCATGCTTGAAATATTATTTGGAGTAAATTGTTATGTGTTTTACATTTTTGGGCAATTTTAGGAATTTTCTGAAATTTTTTGGGGAAAGTTTCCGGACCGGAAAAAATCACCAAGTGGCGAATCGGTTGGTTTTCGGCATCGAAAATTTCTGTCCAATGGCACTAAAATATTGGGTAAATTATTTTGGGCTTGGAATTAGGGCCATTGAAATTGAATGGGTCAAAGATTCATTTCATTAGGGTTTAATCTTATTAAATGTTTTGTGTTTTTCTTATTTGTCTTTTTCTTAACCATGACAAGTGTCCTAACCATTTAATGTTTTTGTTTTGTTCCTATCCACTTTTGGCAACTCAAATAGGATGAAGGAAAAGATGATTTTTATTGGCTTTGGTTCCTCCATCATCCGAAACTCTCTCTTCTTCTTCTTCTTCTTCTTTGATTTCTCCATTTATTCTAGCTAAAATTGCTACTCTTCTCCTACCTTAAGTGCTTCCCTTTTCATGCTTACAAGCTTAAACCTCCTACTTCCTTACTATGATGGTGATTGTGTTTGTGAAGTGAAGTGTAGAAGTTGGTGTGTAATTGAAGAGTTGAAAGCTTAGTTAGGTAAGATGATGTTTTAAGCTTTGATTATTCATTTAATGCATGACTTGGTAGTTAGATGCATTAATTGGGAGTTATTGTGCATGAATTATGACTTATTGTGCATTAATTTTATAAAGCCTATGGATTGATTGTTTGGGTACAAATTCATGTTTGTGTGAGGAGGAGTGAATGAACATGGTTTACATTGATTTTGACTTGGTTTTGATTGATCTTTGTAAGGCTAGATTAATGGAAATTTAAGGAAAACCAATTGTGTGTGTGCTGCCATTTTTAAGGCAAGGTGCTTAAGTGAAGGTCTTGATGACCTATTGGCTGAATTCTTGTCTCATTAGGATGCTTATTAATGTGGAATTGGTTTTGGAAGTGATAGGATATAGGTTAAGGATAAAAGCTGGAAAATGTAAGTTGATCATGTTTCAATGTTTTTGCCATAACTAATTGTGTGGTTAAGAAATTGGGGTGAGGTTTATCTTAAATTAAAATTGAAACATTTGGCTACAATTTTTGTGAAGGAAGTGCTACCCAATTTTTATTAGAAGAGGGTTGAATCTTGCTTTGAAAATGAGGTTTAGGTGTAGGATGAACAGTACCTGAGCTTGATGACCTGAAACATTGATCAATCTTTCTAGATTGATTTAGGAGGAATTGGTGAAATTGGTCTTAATGAAAGTTGAAGACTTTCTTGTTATATTTCTATTTCCACTAAGTATGCAATTTTTTGATTTATAGATTGAGATTTATGACTTTGTAAAGTTTGGATGTGGTAAAGGCAATGTGTTGATATTGTGAAACAGGACAGCAACACTCATTTGAAAGTTTGACTTAGGTCGAGATGGGATTTGCCTCCAAGTTGTTAATAAAAGTTGTAGAACATGTTTTGCTCTTACTTTTTGCTATACAACTTGTAATTTTTAGCTAAGGGAATGGGAAGTTATGCTCTTTGGATATCTTTAGAGGTGGAATTAGTTTTTGTGTCCATAAAAATTGTAGAACTCTCTTTTCTCTATGAAATAGATACCAATTTTGTCCAATTTGGAGTTTGGCATAAAGACCTATGCCCTGTGGAAGTTGGTATGTCAGAAGAAGTTGTTCAGATCTTCACTTGTAGTAGAGTAAGTCGACTTGTATCCTCAGATAAGTCGACTTGGACATGCACAGTAGCGTAAGTCGACTAGGATTCTCAGGCAAGTCGGCTAGGAACATATATTTTTACTTCTTTTGCTTATAACTTGTCCTTCCAATATCCGATTGACCTGATTCTCGAGGCATCAGATTCGTGACATATTGAATTTCATTTTATGAGAGATTGGGAAATTTTAAAAGGGAAATTGACGTAGGTCTGGGAAATTATTTTTTGGTCATTGTTTTATTAATCTTTAGCCATATAGAGGTCCTAATTGAGTAATTTCGGTACTGTTAGATTTCTAATTTTTAGACGAAATTTTGTGATGGAAAATTTTAGATTAAGGCCGGGAATATCATGAGCATGCATTGTACACATTTTATTTCCCACATGTGAATTATTACATATTTCTAATCGCACAGATTGTGATATATGTGTAATTGAATTGTTATAGAGGCACAATTGGAACGTTAAGCCATGGATGTTGTCGAGGTGAGTAACCTAGATGGTTCTCTAAATTACTATATGTTCATTGTGGTGAATAATGGTGGGTTCTATGACTGGGATATGATTATGGATTCCGGACAGAAGGTCCGATGAATGGGAGTTATGATATAGAAGTGTGAATTGTTGTGAATCTATGAACTCTGTGATATTTGTGATATTTATGAATATGAAAACTTCTTGATTATAATGCGATAAATGGACTGTGATAAGTTGCGACACGTTTACTGAATGTGCATGTAAATTAGATGACCTATGATATTTAATTTGATTGACAAATATGTTTTCAAGTGTACATTATATGAGAAATGTTTCATAACTCTACTGTTGAATACCGGACTACGGTCCGATGACATGTGAAAGTAAGCAAGTGGGATGATGCATTTATAGCATAATTGTATGAAAAATAATGACAATTGTGACCGGAGTAGCCACCGAGAGCTGAAAGCTCACTGTTTTAGAGCCTCGAGCTTGAAAAGGGAGTAGTGCATACCCAGAGGGCTCTCCTACCCCTAAGACGCGTCAATAAGTGAAAAAGAAGGGAAGTAGTGCATATCCAGAGGGCTCTCCTACCATTGAAATGCGTCAGTAAGTGAAAAAAAGGGAAGTAGTGCATACCCAGAGGGCTCTCCTACCCCTAGGACGCATTTAATGCTTAATGAATGGAAAAGAGCCTCGAGCTCGAAGGGAAGTAGTGCATACCCAGAGGGCTCTCCTACCCCTAAGATGTGTTATCAATGCGCCCATATTGGGACAGTTCAGGCGCTCGGTCACAACACCGTAATGAAATGGGAAAGTGTCACATATGCATTGCATATATATATTTGCTTGATTATTTTGCATAGGTGAAAGGCACAAATGCCTTATACATTGTGGTTTAACCGGATATAATCATGTGGTACTTTTGAATAGGTTATTGAGAAATAATTAACTTCTCACCTAACCAAGCTTCAAATCTTTAATTATACACCTACTTCTCCACTTCACTTCACATCCAAGCTCATCATCTTTATAAGGGAGGTAGAACACTTAAGCTTAACCATATGAAAAGGGTGCACTTAAGATAGGAGAAAAGAGTAGGAATGGAGGATACTTAAAACAAAGAAACAAAGAAGTAAGGAGGAGAAGGTTCGGTTGATGCACCACCAAGCCACCCTTTATGTTTGTTTATTTCAAAAGCTCCTCTCACACTTTCAACCAAGAAGAATCGAGAATGAGAGTCACAAAAGACAAGCATAATTAATGAATTTTGGACATTTGTCATGCAATTAAGAAAAGACAAAATTCATTTAATAAGATTAAACCCTAATGAAATGAATCTGTGACTCATTCAAGTCTAATGGCCCTAATTCCAATTCCAAGTCCAATTGCCTAGTTCCATCCGTAAAAAGCAGAAAACAACAACTCCCACTAATGATTCCGTGTTCATGGGTCCTACAAATTAGCATATATTAATTCAAGGCAGTTGGAAGCCCTCCGAGCATTTCCTATCATAAATGACTTCCTTGTTTGTTTTCCATACATGCATCCTTTATATAAAGCAATCAAATCAGTTTTTGGTAAACCATAAGCCATACCTTTTTAACTTTACAACTTCAACCCCTTGAAATTAAGATGGCCATATCTGAAATACCATAACATTGAGTCCTTGTTTGCATTGATAAACAGAGCAAAGTTTTCCATCTTGGACACTTCTAAAGGGAACATGTAATTTCTTGTTAGATGTGTTAAACATATACCAAAAACGCGGAATGTCTCTCTCCTCATTAAACGCTCTGTCCTCTCTCCTCTTTTCCTTTCCCGCCTAACCTGTCTTTCCCATCTTACCCCTCTTGACTTTTCCTCTTCTTCGTTGTCTGTCCACCTTTCTGGTGCGTTGGTCGTCCTTGCTAAGGGTAGCCTTTGGGCTCCCACTTGCCGCCTTCGGCAATGGCCTCTCCAGATCCAGCTTTGGATCCCCTCCCTCCCCTTCCTGCCTCGCCCTCTTCTAGTGTCTGCAACCCTCTCCGTTCTTTGACCTTGAAGTGTGGTGAGTCTAGCCGTGCCCAGTCTCCGGCCACTGGAGTCCCTCTTCGGCCGTCTGCTTTGGGGGCGACCAGTGACCCTGTTTTGAAGGCTGCCTCGAGTGGTGGTGCCTGGCATGAGCGTTTTGGTGCTCAACAACCTTGAGGTAAACTTTCTTATCACCCGAATGTGTTACACAATGGAGTGGTCTCCCCTCCGGTTGAGTTACTCCGAGCAGGTGCTAAGGCCTGGTCTAATGCGTTAGTGGATTTTTTCTGGTCTAAACGCTTGGAGTTTCCGGTGGTCAATGCATGGGCTAGGGCTCGTTGGAGTAGGAAAGGTCTTGAGAAAACTATGCTTATGGAGGATGGTTTGTTTCTATTTAAGTTTTCTCCACAGTCGAACCTCAGTGAGATTCTTGAGCTTGGGCCTTGGCACATTGGTAACCAACCATTATTTTTGCGTCAATGGACGCCAGGGATGCGTTTGGATAGGAGATCAGTGGAAGTCATTACTTTATGGGTGCAGTTTTATGGGTTACCGATGGAGTATTGGACGATGGAGGGCTTGAGTCATTTGGCCAGTGGTATTGGTAAACAGATTTGCATGGATTCCCAGACGACTAAAATAGACAGAACTGGGTTTGCTAAAATTTGTGTAGAAGTATCAAAGGACCCTGTCCTGCCTAATTCACTGAGAATTAGGAGACTGGATGTAGGTGGGGACTTGATCAATGATAGTATATCGATCAAGTATCCGTGGAAGCCTAATACAGTAGGGAAACAATAGGTCATGACGGGGCGTTGATTCCAGTCCGGTGGGCATGAGGCTCGGGTCCCAGAATCCTCCAAGGGCAAAGGGCAGGTAATGCTGAATACTCAGGGGATTGATATTCAAGTTTCGGGTCCTATGGATGGGCTGAACACAACTCCTGCTAAGGTAGCTCCTGGGGTGGTTTGTGATGCCCCGGGTGGATCTGGTGGCAATCAGGATGACAGTTTGCATATGGTTACAGCCGGAATTAATCATACTGAAGTCACAGAATTGAATAATCTCGGTCTTGTTTCAGAGGATATGCGAGTTGATATAGCATGCCCTACAACTCCTCTTCTAGGAGAGGCTACAACATTTGACCCAATCCCTTTCAACTCACTTTCAACGACGGCGATCTCTGACCAGATGGGGGGGTGAGTAAGGAAGTTCCTGATCTTAGCGTTAGTCTTGATGAACCAGTCAGTTTAATCATGGAAGAAGGGGAGATTTCTCTGAGCTCGGCCAAATAGCCTAAAAGGTCGACCACCAAGAAGAAAGCTCAAAAGCAAAAGCATAAAGGGGTTAAAGCATAAAGGGGTTATCTCCCCTTAGTGCTTATTCTGATGATGTCTCTGTTAGTGTAGAACACGAGGGGGCTCAATGACCCCCTCAAAAATATGATGGTAAAGCAGCTTGTAGCTTATTCAAACCCTGTTTTGGTAGGATTATTGGAGACTAAAATAAAAGCCTTGGCTGATAGGAAGGGTTTATCATTTTTGGGTCCACAATGGAGTCTTATTTCCAATTATGTGCACCACTATAATGGCAGAATCCTTTGCTGGTACAATTCCGATAAAATTGAGGTCCAAGTGATCAAGATGGGAGCTTAGTTTATGCACTTGCACTGTAAGGAACTTGGAAATTCCTTTTTACTGTTACTTTAATCTATGCTTCAAACTTTGCTTTCCAACGGGCTGATTTGTGGAAGGAGTTGCTAGAGTTCCATGCTGGGACCCAGGGACCGTGGGTGGTAGCTGGGGATTTTAACTGTTGTCTCACTTCTTCTGAAGTTGAGGGCGGCGTGAGATTCCATAGAGGTGCAGGACGAGAGTTACAACACCTATTTGGTAATTCTATCTTAAGTGACCTTAGAGGGTGTGGCAGATGGTTCACTTGGGAGAATAAACAATAGGGCACCATGTATATTCGAAAGAAGCTCGACAGAGCATTGGTGAATCAGCAATGGCTCCTATCTTTCCCATTTGACTCAGCGGAGTTTGGTGACCCGATTTTTTCGGACCACACGCCCATTATCATTCATCATCGGTTTGCTACTACTAGAACCTGGTGCCCCCTTTCGATTCTTTAATGGCTTACTCCGCGTTGAGGGCTTTATGGGCATGATTGCACAGATTTGGAGGCTAGAGGTTCAGGGCTATAAGGGGTTTCAGTTGATGTAGAAATTGAAGCTTGCAAAATGAGCGATCAAAATTTTTAGTAAGCAGCGATCCCACAACCTCCAGGAGCTGAGCTCACATTTTGCAGATTTACAACAGCAGTGTTATCGGGAGCCGCTTAATGAACGCCTGTGGCTACTGGAGTCTGATGCCATGCACAAGTTCCAGGAGGCATTGATGATGAATGACTCCATTCTTAGACAAAAAGCAAGACAAAACTGGTTAAAGTAGGGAGACCGAAACACCAAGTTCTTTCACACCTCCATTATTGCTCGTCGTAACATTAACACCATTTCTGAACTGATGGATTCGGAGGGAACCATAAGTCAAGGGCAAGCAGCTGTGTCTGATCATGTTAGGGATTTCTTTGTTCGACTAATGGGTCACAATGCTAGTGTGAGGCGGGATGGATTTGGGGTTAGAAATGTTCTGAACTTCACTCCAAGTCAAGAAAGTTTGGAATTGCTAAATGCCCCTTTCACAACTTTGCAAGTGAAGGATGCCTTGTTCCGCCTGAATAGCACCAAAGCTCCCAGTCCTGATGGTTTTTCGGTTGGGTGTTTCCAACAGACATGGGACATCATGGGTCAACTGGTTATGGAAGCAGTACTAGAGTTCTTCTCCTCTGGGAAGCTTCTGTAGGAGATAAACCATGCCTACATAACCTTAATTCCCAATAATGAACACCCTAATAAGATTACTGATTTTAGACCGATCTCGTGTTGAAATACAGTTTACAAAATCATTACTTCCCTTTTAACGAAGCGTTTGAAAAGGGTTTTGGCGGAGGTCGTTAGCAATGCCTAGGGGGCCTTTCTCCCATCTAGGAGTATAGGGGACAATATATTGTTGCTTCAAGAGCTAATGGGGGAATATCATACGGGGAAAAAGATTAATAGTTGTGCCTTACGTATTGATCTTTATAAAGCCTTTGATACTGTTGAATAGGAATATTTGCAGGACTGCATGCTAGGAATTAGATTACCCCCGTAGTTTTATCGCTGGATCTCTCAATGCCAATTCCGACAATGCCATTTAAGCCTCATCGAGGGATAAGGCAAGGGGATCCTCTCTCCCCTTATTTATTCACGCTGGCAATGGAGGGTTTATCAAGGTTATTAGCTAAATTAGTGCAATGCAATGGGCGTTTTTAGTACCATTACTAATGCAAAGAATTGAAATTGTCTCATCTTATGTATGCGGATGATGTGATCCTTCTATGTAAGGCTGAGCCGCAGGTGCTAATGATGTTGATGAACTTGATGACCACTTTTTCTCAATGGTCGGGATTGCAAATGAACACCCAGAAGAGCTCCATTCACATATCCTCGGATGTAAGTAATTGAGAGAAGCTTAGCAGTCTAGTCGGGTTAACTCTTCACGGCGCCCCGTTCAGGTATTTGGGTGTCCCAATCACCTCAGGTAAGCCTCGCTATTCTGACTTCTTGCCTTTGTTGGAAAATCTTAAGCGCAGGATCAATGCGTGGCAGAATAGATTCCTCTCCTTTGCAGCCAGACTTAGCCTTATTGTCTCTATTTTGAATAGCATGAGTGTGCATTGGATAGCCCATGTTGTAATTTTGAAAAAAGTGACTAAAGAAATGGAGCGGATTCTTAAAGCGTTCTTATAGACTAGTAAACATGAAAGGTGTAAGGGTGCGAAAGTTAAATGGAGTGAGATTGTCCTTTCTAAGAACCATGGGGGATTGGTATACTCTCGTTCAGCCTAATGCAAAGATGTTTGGTTATGAAAAGAATTTGGCCTTTATTTGTGGATAAAGAGGCAATGTGGGTTAGGTGGGTGCAAATTTACCGCCTTAAGGGGCAAACCTTCTGGAATCTCCAAGTGAGATATGAGTACTCCTGGGTTTTTAAAAGTCTCCTGCAATTGCGAGAATTGATTTCTCCTGCAATACGGCATCGTATTGGGAATGGTGAGGAAACATTTTTCTGGTTTGACAATTGGCATGAGCGAAGTCCTCTATGGATGCAAACTGAACTAATAGGGGTTAGGAATCGGATTCCCAAGGCAGCCTCACTTGCATGGGTGGTAGGAGAGGGCGATCGCCTTCTCAGGAGCAGATTCGGTCATAACCTTAGCTTTCTAAGAGATACTGTTCTGAGCAACACCTCAGATAAGATGGTTTGGACAGCTACTCAGAATGGCGTCTTCTCTACCTCTTCAACATGTGGCATTGGCATGGTGTTGCGTGAGCAGGTACCTTGGGTTGATCTAGTTTGGAAACAGGTATTATGCCCTAAATTCGCTTTCTTCTTGTGGCTTACTATTAAAAATAGATTGAGAACTAAGGATAGGTGGTTTAGTACCTTTGATCCTACCTATATGTTGTGTAAGCTACTAAATGAAAGTAGGAACTACCTATTTTTTGCATGTGAGTATTCCAAAATAGTTTGGAGTCAAATATTGCACTTGATTGGCACTCTGAATTCGGTTTATGAATGGAGTGATGTGTTGGACGAGGTTATTCACAAAACCAAACCAGAAAGGCTTGACGGCTTCATTATTAAGGCCTTGTTTCAGATGGTACTTTATCACATATGGAGGGAGAGGAACAAACGTATTTACAGGCAAGTTGAACGAAGTAAATATGAGCTTGCGGATTACATTGTTAATTTGATAAGGGAGGCTATCATAGTAAATGGGAAGCAGGATTCTGTGAGACTAGCTATGAGGAGGCGTGATATGTGCTTAATTGTTGATATTTTTAATTATTTTCACTGAGCGATTATTGATACAAAAATGATTAAAAACTCACTTTAATTCATATTTATGTTTTAGGTATAATTTGAGAGCAAAGAAATTAAAGTGGGTTAAAAGTACTACATATGGGTCATTTTCTAAATATTTATTTTTGCTTGTCTTCGTGAGCATGAAGAATTGAATCAGCGTTGAGGAGAGCAATAGGAGCATTTAAAAGCAGCATACCATTGTTGAATTTGTGAACACCATACCATTTCAATACAACACCCAACCTTCTACATTCTTCTTCACTGTTAACCATCCATTTCTCAATCACAACTTTTGTTGGTTTTGTGTTCTTTATTTTGAGTTTTAGGACTAAAAATTCACAATATATATGGTGTGTGTAGTGTCCCATATGGATTAATTGGAGTTGTTGAAGCTGAACAATGTGCATGAGTGAAGAGCTTTGAGATTCTTGTTTCGTTGGATTAGCATGCTGTTCGGAGGTCTAGTTCTGAAGTTGACGTGAATCAATCTAACTGGTGGACAATTATTCAGATGTATTTCAGGATGTTGAAACTATAGGGAAGGTTATCTCAAGTATATCATTGTTTTGTTCTTAGTTGATTGATTGCTTAAGTTATTTGTTTTAATTGTCTTTTATTAAAAATTGTTTAGAAAAATCCTCTGACGAGGTTAACACGAGTTAGTCGAGTTATTGAGTATGAAAATCTTTCACAAGAAGTGAGATTGAGAGATAGTTACAAGGATTGAGTAGTGTTGCTTCAGTGTGACCTTGTGTAAATCTATTGCACTTTCTTGAAAGTATTAAGTTAGGTGAGGACCTCGCAGACGTAGGCAAGATATGTCGAACTACGTTATCAAATTTCTGGTGCTTTTTATTATTTCGCTTTTTATTACTTTTATTTTTCGTTTGTGCTAGAGATGTTCACGGAAAAATTGGAAAGTTTGCGAAACTACTATCCCCTTCGGTTTTTCAAAGAGGATTGTTATTTTGATCAATATTCTGCTTTTTTTTATTTTGCAATAAAAAATGTTAAATTTTGATGAATGAGCACAAACTTTTCATATTTTCATTTTTAAGGTCAAGTCAACTATGGCATATAAACATGACATTGGCCCTTTCATCTTTCAGGTCAATATAATTGAAGTTGAGCCATCAAAGGTTGGATTGCAAGCTTGCAACCTTTGCGAGATTCGATAACATACAAAAAAGAAAAGAAAATGAAACCGATTCCATGAGGCAACTTGACAGGAAAGTCACCTTCCTCTCTTGGCAGCCTCACGTTGCTCCATTTGTTATCTGTTGGAGATTAAGAATTTGGTGGGGGAACTTCCCGTAGAAATACGCAAACCATCAAGCTAAACGATAGTCGCCTGAGTCTCCCAAGTCTCGCATGGTCTGACCCTGGCAGAAATTGATTTTTTTGGATCAACCCTGGATTCATTTGGCAATGCTTATAAACTGGAATTAATTGATATTAGTGACAATAACTTTGTTGTTTCACTGTAAGTATTCCTTCT
>JANZLC010012954.1:0-11466 GCA_026413385.1 Erythroxylum gracilipes
TCGATAGAAATGGGTTTTAGGGCAAGGATAGAATAAGAATAAGACTTTGGTTAAAAGATAAAATTTTGGGATGTGTACGTTTGTATAAGAAGATTTTTATGAATTGAGTTTTACATGAGGATGAATTTACTAATGGGATATTGAAG
Source organism: Erythroxylum gracilipes (assembly GCA_026413385.1). Taxonomy (NCBI): domain Eukaryota; kingdom Viridiplantae; phylum Streptophyta; class Magnoliopsida; order Malpighiales; family Erythroxylaceae; genus Erythroxylum; species Erythroxylum gracilipes. Next base: position 147 of record JANZLC010012954.1, read on the forward strand.
TACTTTGCATGAGATTGAATAGAGATGAATAAGAATGAAAAATAATCTACCGATTTCGGATTGGTTTTTTTGTCTTAGGGTTTCCAACGCAACACGTCACTTTTCTAAAGATTTTGTTCGCGGATGTCGATATTCGTTTTGGTTCGATTCAAATTTGTTTTGTTTCCATTCCTTCAATTTCGTTTCTGCTCTTTGCTATTCCGTTTGTTTCGATTTCGCTTTGATTCGATACTTTCACTTTTTCCTTTCGTTTGGACTCTGTCCATTCGGTTTCTTTCATTTGTTTTCTGCACGTGTTCTTTGTTTCGCTTTCCGCTTTCGTTTTTGTTTTTTCCAGTTGGGGTCCAGTTCTGAGATCGGGTCACAATAAAGGAGGCACAAAATAAGAGGAAGAGAGGGAGTTTGGAGGATTTCATCAAGGATTGGAAGCAACATTCTCTTGTGTTTCTTTTACCTTCTCTCTCTACTCTTTCTTAAATGATGAGCATCTTTATGTGTATGACTTTTGTTACAATGTTCTAGAACTAAACTTCATTTAGGGTGAGGGATTAGCCCATTTGGGGGATTGATTTGCATACTATGGATTGATGAGTGTTAAATGAAAGTTCTTAGGTTATGTTTATCTATCTTGAATGTCACTGTTGTTTGTATGCTTGATCTCCACAGATGCAATCTTAGGAACCATATGATGTACTGAGAGCTGAAGTATGGTTTATGCTCTAGGAAGATGAACACCTTAGACTTAGAGATAGAGATATCCTAAGCTAGTATGAGAACTTGTGGTTGCTTTTTCTTCATGGATTTAACTAGTTAGTTTACACATTGGGAGATGGTAATCAACTAGTTAGATACTCTTATATGCTTTGAGAAAAGATATGGGTAAAGTTATGCAATTGTTTTCATAACCTAACATTCAATCAATTTCATAATGTACGAATCAATCTTTTGAGTTGGTGAACCCCAAACTTTAATTTCGAACCTTTGATTCATCCCTTTTTGCTAATTTTTTTAGTACTTACAATTTACTGTTCACTAAACTCCAATCATCTTTTAGAGTTTATAATCGATTTCATTCAAATAATTAGAATTAATTTGGCAGTGAATGATTTAGTCCTTAAGGGAGACGACCTTGGAATACTTAGTGTGTGGTACTAGGAATGACTCTGTGCACTTGCAGATTCTGTTGACCATTACTCTGCCACATTAAATGGCTTTATCAAAAAATGAAGCCTAGTCTTGTTATAGTGAATCCTAGTCTTCACGTAGTGTTCCCCTTATTTGTCTTCACGTAATAGCTCTTGTTTCTTTTAAGTGTGGAGAACTGTTATTTCTTTTAAGTGTGGAGAACCATTATTTCTTTGAAGCCTATTCTTGTCTTCTTGCCTTCACGTAGCTTATTATTGCTTATAATCGTGGAGAAGTAAACCTTAAATGCATTTATACGTTAGTTGAATTTGATATATATGTAGCCATACTTACATTAAATGTATTTGCTTGTGAATCCTATCGAAGTGACTTATTATCTTAAGCATATAGCCATACTTACATTAAATGCATTTTCTTATAAATCCTGTTGAAGTGGCTTATTATCTTAAGCTAAAGCCGAAATGAAAGAATGTGTAAATGATTTACTGTAGTGGTTTTTCTATTAAGTTTTCACATATAATGAAAATTTAATTTATGTACAAGCTTAGATGCCAAATAATTTTTAAAAATTATTATGATTGTCACATGTTTATTTTAAACTTTATTTGGCAGTTAATACTTTGTAAATATTATTGTGATTGATGTCACTTATATGTTATTACATTTAGTGATGGAAGTCTTAAACAATATGAATGATTACAATGATTATATGGAAGTAAATGAAAAAATGGGGTATGGAATGATACTACAGAGATGTATTTAATCTCATTGATAGTTGAAGAAGTGAAGAAGGGAAATCGAACGACTACTACCTTTTCCAAATCTGGTTGGAAGAATATTAAAGTATAGCTTCAAACAAAATTCAATAAGGAGTATACTGATATTCAATTGAAGAATAAGTAAAATAGATTAAGGGCCAGATTGAAGAATTTCAAGAACTTACTCAAAGAAATAAGAATCGGTTGCAACACTTTTATTGGTGAAGTTAATGCTACAACTAAATGTTGGGAAAATCTATTTAAGGTAAAATATGTCTTTTGTTTTATTAATATATATCATATTATATAATTTTCATTCTCATTTATCTTTTTCATCATTATAGGTGCACAAAATAGCTCACAGATTCAAGAAAAAAGGATGTAAGTAATTTTTAGACTTGTGTCATATTTTTGGAGATACTATTGTAACTAGTGTGCATGCACATCCATCAATTAAATCTTCATCAAATAGTAGAGAAGAGGAACATGGAAATGATATTGATGAAGATTACTCGTTTAATGGAAAAGAAGATCAAAACAAAAGTTCTCCATCCAAGAGAAAGTCTCCTAAGAATAAGAAGGCAAAGAAGATACATTCTAATATTGTAGAAGAAGCCTTAAGAAGTCTCCTAAGAATAAGAAGGTAAAGAAGATACATTCTAATATTGTAGAAGAAGCCTTACTTATACATACTGAACAATCAAAAAGGAAGAATGATTTACTTAAGAAAAAATTAAGTGAAACATCATCCACTGCAAAGAATAGATCTCAAGATTCTAACATAATGATGTAATGTCTGAATTCTTTAGATGATTTAGGTGTTGATGGTGTGCAATATGGAAAAATTGTGAAGGCTTTACATGATTCTCCACTTTATAGGGATATATTTTTGAAGATGACACAAATAAGGAAGCTGGATTGGATTATATCGCTTTAGTTATATTTTCATGTTATTGCATATCGAATTCTTATTGATTTGATACTTCTATATTAATCATTATTTCATATTTTCAACATTTTAAGTTTGTGCTTTGTATGAATATTTGACTTAATTTTAAGTTTATATTTTGTATGAATATTTTTCTATATTTGATTAAATATACTTGATTAAATATTTTATTAATTTTTTAATATTGTACATTGTAAATACATGGATTTCTTATTAGATTTCGAATCAGATTCTGATGATGAATGGAAGAAGCTAATCATTATTTTTGTAGCTGGGAGAGAGAACAAATATTTTCATTTACAAAAGCAACCAAGTAGAACTTTTGCTCTACTAGGTCATGATTAGATATTAGAACTTTTGAATGGGAATCCTATAAGGATTTATGAAAACGTAATAACGAGAAAGATAACCTTCTTGAGTTTATGTGATGAGTTGAAGAGTTTAGGAGGGTTAAAGGTAACAAATCATTTGACTGTAGAGGAACAAGTAGCAATTTTCTTAATGACTATAGGACATAGTGAGACAACTAGAGTCGATGCAGAATGATTTCAACATTTGACCTGGACAATTTCAAAGTACTTTCGAAAAGTCTTATATGCAGTTAATCGTCTTGCAAAAAGAGTCATTACTTCACCATCTTTTACTAATACAGCTCCTGAGATTCAATATAATTCAAAATTCTTTCCATATTTTCAGGTACATTCATATATTTAATTACTATTTTAATTATGTCCTTATGATTAAAAATTATTTTAACATATTTTTTAATTTTTAGGTTTTTATAGGAGTAATAGATGGTACATATATTGATACACACGTTTCAACCGATAAACAAATACCATACAGGGGACAAAGAATTAATCCAACCCAAAATATTATATGTTGATGCTCATTTGACATATACTTTGGCTACAAACATTACATTATGTATATTTTATAAATACATTGAATGTGTGTAATGCTGAGCGAAAGAAAGATGAAAAGAAATTCCAAAGAATCTACAAAACCTACCTAATTAACGGAATGTTAAAATAATTAATTATTTCTATTTATTCTTCTTTGTCGCGCTGCTGGTTCCTTGTCATCATGAATTCTTGAGGACCAGTATACTGGTACCGGTGCACAGATTGCCTGTATTCGAAGGGCCTTAGGAAAACCGAAAAAATCATTTCCCCTAAGCCCAACACAAGAAGCAAGAGCAACACCCAGATATCCACTCACTTTAAGAGAAAGTGCAATGTATGGCTGATGCCACAAAAGCCATCAGGATCCCTCGCACCCTGGAGGACAAAGCTGCACCATCAAGACCATGAATGGCAAAATCTTAACCATGAATATAACTTCTGATAGCCCTGAAAAAACTACAATATAAACTGGGTCTGGCACTCCCATGTTCCAATAGATTCCTTTGACAAACAATGCATCAAAATCGTTACAAGAAATTAGACAGTAAGGATGAGGCCAGAAAATAGAAACATAACTTTGGGTGAATAGATCGTAATGGCAATACCTCCACACAAGTTCCCAAGGACACCACCAGCAGAGGCAGCAGCCCAGACGAAGGACTGGATCTCACCTGAGGCAGATGATTTAGAACTTTTAGAGGGCCGCTTGCCAACCTCAGTGACAATTGCATCGTTTGCAACCTCAAATATTGAAGCACCTAGATTATGCAGGAGAAGATATAGAGTGATAATGAAGATTGAGATACTAGATCTCGAGAGAACTGCCATCGCTAACCATGAAAACGTTTGCAATAAAGATGCAACAGAAGTTGCGCAAAAATAAGTATGGAATGAATGCAACATTACCAGACTATTTCATTTTACAATAGACAAATAAACAGAAGATATTAATTAAGTAGCATGAACTCAGTTTTCTGTTATATTTAATAGTAATAGTATATATAAGCAACTGCAGGCACAACAGCATCAATGCCATTGAAACAACAACCAAAGATCTTGAAGTAGCATTGATATCCTACTCTTCTATAACTAAGGAAGTCCTTGAGTCTTCTTAACATCTGAAACAAATGGGTCTTCACACTTCACTATTGTCAGTTAAAAAACCAATACTAGTTGAAAAAAAAGAAATCTTTCTGTGAGGAATGTGAGGAAAAATTGTTTGGTGAGGTTGGTCAGTGTGTTTGTGGTTGGAAAAAGAGAATTGGGATTCGTAAAAAAACATCTCGGGAGACAAAGGTTGTTCTGGTATCGAGGTCAAATAATTTAAAGCCTTTATAACCAGTGACGTAGCCTAGAAAAATGTATTTTTTGGCACGGGGTTCTAACTTGTCTTTGAAGGGCTTGGTATTTGTGGCATAAGAAAGATAGCCAAAGACCCTTATGTTGTCATACGATGGTGGTGTTTGGTAGAGGGTTTCAAAAAGGGTTTTCCAAGATAGTATTTTTTAGGGTAGTCTGTTGATTAAGTAGGTGGACATCAGTAAAGCTTCCCCCAAAAAATATTTAGGCAAGTTGGCTTGATACAGTAAGGCTCTGGTAATTTGAAGAAGGTGTTTGTGTTTACGTTTGACAATGCCATTTTGTTGCGGTGTGTGTGGGCAAGATTTTTGGTGCGCTATGCCTTTGGTGTGGAACAATTCCTTACATTTGTTGTTGGTAAATTTGGTGCCATTGTCAATACAAATATAAAGGATGGAGGCATTGTGTTGCGTTTCAATCATGGCTAGAAAAATTTTCAAAGTTTCGAAAACTTGATCTTTATTGTTTAAAAGATATGTCCAGGTGGCTCTTGTAAAATCGTCAACTATGGTTAAAAAATAACGTGAGCCATTAATACTTCAGAATGCATATGGTCCCCATAAATCAATATGCAATGTCTCAAAAGGTTTTGTGGTGCTCGTTGTATGAGTGGGAAACGGGGTTCTGCTTTGTTTGGCTAATTGGCAAATATCACATGAAATATGGCTAGGAAATGAAATGCTAAAATTAGGTAAATGTACGAGTTTTTCTTTTGAAACATGGCCAAGTATTAAATGCCAAACGTGAAAATTTTCTTAGACATAATTAGCAACTGGATTTTTAACATAAAAATCTAGGGAGGGATCTTTGAGGTTACATGGGTGTAATAGGTTCTCGGCTCTAATCTTGTATAATCCCTCCTCTGCCTCGCTCACAACTACAATGTCATTAGTCCACAGGTCCTGCAAATAAACTTTATCGGTTACAAAAATGATAGCAATATGGTTTTAGGTGGCCAGCTTGTGGACAGACGTTAAGGTATAGTGAAAAGTGGGTATGTGGAGGACGTTCTGTAAACATAAGGTTTGGTGAAAATCGACGGTGCCAACATGGTTAACATTTCGAGTTGTGCTGTCTAGAAGGGTTACTGGTTTGATAGAAGAGACTGCTGATTTGTTTATGAAAAGGTTGTGGTTATGGCTCATAAGTGTAGAGGCCTCCGAATCTACTATCCATGTACCATCATCGTATTTGTTACTGCCAAAACTAAAAGAGTTGGGGTTCGTACCTGCGTAGCTGCTGTAAGCTACGTGATTAAGCTCAGCTGGGGATTTACCCTTGATTATACGCGTCAGATCTTAGACTTGTAGTGTGAGTGTTGCTATATCGGTCTTTGTTTTTGACTGTGGTTCTGTCTTCTGTTCCTCCAAGGGGTTGCTTACATTCATCGCGGTATATGTCGTTTTACTCTTCTTTTTCTGTAGTTCTCTGTACCAGTCCGGTATTGTAGCTGGAAGCACTTAATTTTTATGTTCCCCTTCTCCTTACAATGTTCACAAAATTTTTAATCCCTCCAATTAATAAATTGTCTTCCCCCGAACTCCTTGTTCCCCTGCTTCTTATAGGTACTTGCATGAGTCATAAGGGCAACACCCATTTGATTCACGTTTTTAAAGCTTACGTTTTTTTTGTTTTTTTCTATCATCAGTATCATAGAGTAAGCTTTGTTTACCTGTGGTAAAGGTTCTATCAATATAATCCGACTTACCACGGTGGCGTATTCTTCCCTGAGGCCTAACAGAAACTGCATCAGTCTGTTAGTATGGAAAACTTCTAGGTTCTTCCCAGTGTGGTCACAGCTACACACACTTACCGGCATTAAGGAGTCTAGATTGTTCCACAGTCCCTTTAACTTTATGAAATAAACAGTCACAGTATTGTTACCTTGCCTCAGGTCTTGTGTGATTTCGTAAAGGTGAGGTCCACTGCTTTCACCATGGCATCCCTTTAATTCCTCCCATAGGTCTTTCGCTGTTGTCACCACTAGGAAAGAATTTGAGATCTTCTTCGATAGCGAGTTGATGATCCAAGCTATAACCATGTTGTCGGCCTTTTTCCAATTCTTCAGAAGTCTTTCATCTTCAACAGGTGGTATTATTTCTCCATTTACGAAACCCAGTTTTCCCTTAGCCTTTAATGAAATGAACATCGAACAGCTACATGACGGGTAATTTGCTCCCTCTAGAGGTGTGTTTACAAGTGGGTTTCCTAGGATGTTTGCTGCTGAGATGTGGTAAGCATCTTCATCGATTTGGATTTGTGGGGTATCTTCCATTTCCATTGTCACGCATTCAATGGTAAGGTTTTAAGTAGGTAAGGTGTTTGTGTTTTTGTTTAAAAGATAAGGCAGAGGCACTGCTCTGATACCATGATAATTCTTCGTGATAGAATACGAAGATGATTTTATTGATTGAATGCCGAAATATATACAGGGAAAACTATTGTTGTACAATGAATTACTAACTAACTTTCTCTCTCATCTAACAAGCAAATATTCTTTTGATGATTATATACAGCGTGGTGTGATGGAGGAGTTGTGTATACATCTTAGTGCAACTGGGAAATGGATGTGGGCCTGTCGACACTTTCTCACTTAGAGAGGTCCCCTTTTCTAAGAATGAATATATATGGTAGTGAGATGGAACTAAACAAAATGACAACTGTTGGCATTCGACTCTATTATCTAAGGTTCTAGTTTAAAGCATAAAGATAAACACGTTGTGGATAAAAACCATCGAATACCAACAATTCCCAACACAATATTCCATTACAAATTGCTTGCAAAAACTTGAACACACATCTAGTTTCATGCAGGAGTGTTCCAAAATATTCACTGAATATCAAGTTCCCAATAACAAGCTTCTATCCTCGAGGCTTAATTATTTTGGGAAGTGAAACCAATAAGTTTCCTATGGCTATTAACTTACATATGAGAAGACTTAAGGGTCCAATAAGTGTAATCTGAAGGTAATATGCTTTTTATTTAGAGCCACAAGTTGTAGCATGAAACTCTTCCACATTTACAAGAGCAAATACACAACTTCAGTTAAATATCATCATAAAAGATAATACCAATATCTTGGACTGAAGTATTTAAAGTAATATCACAAACCATATGTTGGAGTTTGATTCAAAGTTTGACCGAGTATTACTCTAATTTGTTAGTTTGTTTCCTTTATTTATACAACTTTCTTATTATTAAGAACAAATAGCAGACTCATGGGGATTTAATTAGTTGTGTTTGTTTTCAATAAGCCTATATATAGAGGCACTTCTTATTTGTTTCTGGATCACGTATTAGATGAAATAAAGGCTTAAAGTCTTTTGTCTTTATATGCTCTATCTATCTCTGTTTTGTTATTCATCTTTTTTTCAACATTTTGGTATTCGAGCCAGGTTTACTTCTTTGGGAACTTGAGTGAAACGTGAGGTTTGGTTCCATTGGGTATTAAGCAAAACATTTTTTTAGGGCAGTAAAAGGGAAACATGAGAGGAAGAGCAAAGATGGCAACAAATGCTTTTTCATCATCTTCACAACCACTCATGCTGATTTTCACAGGGGAAAAGTATGAGTTTTGGATTATTAAGATGAAGACTCTTTTTAGGTCTCAAGATCTTTAGGATCTAGTTAAATATGGCTTTGCTGACTTAGAAGATCCGGATGAAGAGGCAGAAGAAAGATTGAAAGAAGTAAAAAGGAAAGATGCCAATGCTTTATTCCTAATTCAACAAGCTGTTCACAAAACAACTTCTTAAGAATTGCAGCAGTAGCAACATCGTTGGAGGCTTGGCAGATTTTGAAGAAGGATTTTCAAGGTTCTTCAAAGGTAATAACGGTAAAATTGTAGACTTACCATCATGAATTTGAAACTTTGTCTATGAAAAGTAATGAACCTATTCAAACTTATTTGTCTAGAGTCTCTTCTCTTGTTAATCAAATGAAGTTTTATGGTGAAGATATTTCTGAAGAAACTATTGTTGCAAAAGTTTTAAGGAGTCTTACTCCAAAGTTTGAACATATTGTTGCTGCTATTGAGGAAGCTCATGATTTATCAAATTATTCATTTGATGAACTAATGAGTTCCTTGCAAGCTCATGAAGATAGGTTGCTCAGGTCACATGAAAAGAATGAAGAAAAGGCTTTTCAAGTGAAGGGGGAGATGCACGAAAATGTTGCTGGACGTAGTAGCGGCAGAAGTGGTATCTGTGGAAGAGGCCGAGGAAAAGGTGGAGGCAGAAGCGGATTTAATGAAGAGAGGCATAATATGATCTTTAAATGCTATTACTATGACAAGCTAGGTCATAGAGAGGCTTATTTCTGGAAAAAATAGAAGGATGAGAAAAACCAAGCAAGTTTTGTAGAGGAACTAGATGATGAAAGCAAGCCATTTATGGCCCCTTTTTGTGAGAAGGAGCAATCTAATGATGTTTGATTTTTGTACAGCGGTTGTTCTAATCATATGTGTGGAACAAAGTCATTATTTAACAAGATCAATGAGTCTGATAAAACAGATTAATGCTAGGAGACAACAAAAAGATTCAGGTTGAAGGCAGAGGGACCATTAGCATTAAAACTAGTCAAGGTAATGCTAAGATTTTACAAGATGTGATGTTTGTTCTTGGTTTAACTCATATTATACTTAGCATTGGGCAATTGATGATTAGTGGATATTCAATTTTGTTTGGGGATGGTTTTTGCGTTATTAAAGATAAAAAATCAAAGCAAATCATTGCTAAAGTTCCAATGGCTAAAAATAAAATGTTTCCATTGTAAGTTTCAATGATTAAGAATTATGCTATGGTTGCTAATGGTGATAATGAGACTCAATTGTGGCATTTACGTTATGGGCACCTGAATATTAATGGGTTAAAGTTGTTGAGTGAAAAAGAAATGGTGTTTGGTTTGCCAAAACTTGAGAATCTTGTTTTTTGTGAAGGAAGTGTTTATGGAAAACAAAGTAAATAGTCTTTTCCTGTTGGAAAGGCTTGGAGAGCCTCTAAGTTTCTTGAGTTGGTGCATTCAGATTTGTGTGGGCTTGTGAATATAGAGTCTCTTAGTGGTAGTCGATATTTTTTATTGTTTACAGATGATTGCAGTCATATAAGTTGGGTTTATTTTCTAGAAAACAATTCTGAAGCTTTTGACAGATTCAAGAAGTTCAAAGTAGTCGTGGAAAGAGTCAGTGGTCTTTTAATAAAAACATTGCAAATAGACAGAGGAGGTGAATTTATTTCAGCTGAAATGGGATTTGCAGGGAACTTACAGCACCATACACACCAAAGCAAAACGGTGTAGCTGAAACAAAGAACCAAACTGTGGTAGAGATGGCCAGAAGCATGATTCAAGCAAAAGGCCTTCCTATTTATTTTTGGGTAAAAGTTATCGCAATAGCGGTATACCTTCTAAATTTGTCTCCTACAAAAGCTGTTTGTAATTAAGCACCCTTTGAGACTTGGACAAGTAGAAAACCAACAGTAAGCCACTTAAAGGTTTTTGGTTGTCTAGCCTATGCTTTGGTCAAAACTCATTTTAGAAAATTTGATGAAAAGTCGAAGAAATATATTTTTGTTGGCTATTCTTCTCAATCCAAAGCATTTAACCTTTATAACCCTATTAGTGGCAAGATAACCATCAACAGGGATGTAGTTTTCAATGAAGATGCAAGATGGATCTGGAATGAAGAAAATAAGGAGGAGCATATTCAAGTGTTAGAAGATAATATTGAACCAACACTGAATCCAACACCAACAATTTCCAGCCCTGGTACTCTTGGAAGTAGTAATTCATCTGTTCCTGCAAGTAATGAATCATCATCTTCAAGCTCATCAAGTGAAACTCCTCCAAGGAAATTCAAATCCTTACAAGAAATTTATAATTCTTGCACTTTTGCTTTGCTTGTTTTAGATCCTATTTACTTTGAAGAAGCTGTAAAAGACAAAGAATGGTGCAAAGCTATGGAAGAGGAGATGTTGGCTATTCAGAAAATCAGACTTGGGACTTGGTAGACTTACCAGAAGGAAAGAATGTTATTGGGCTTAAATGGGTGCTCAGAACCAAGTATCATGTTGATGGGACCATTCAAAAACATAAGGCGAGGCTAGTTGTAAAAGGTTATTCTCAACAGTAAGGTATCGACTTCTACGAAACTTTTTCTCCAGTTGCACGCTTTGAAACGGTGAGAACCTTTTTAGCCTTAGCTGCT
>JANZLC010013045.1:0-28177 GCA_026413385.1 Erythroxylum gracilipes
TTAAATGGTTGTTAATAGTGCATTTTTAACGACCAACGTAATAACTCGTCACTGAGCACTTTTAGTAACAACCCTGTTGTAACCACCTGTGACCAACCCGATTTTGGTCGCTATAACTTTTAACGACCATTTTCTTATTTTTAGCAATCATTAATAATAGTTACTGAAACTAATTTTTCCTGTAGTGAATCCAGTGCAAATAACTAGGGCAATTAAAGGGGATTCACGCCTTAAATAAATATTGGTTTATACTCAGAAGCAAAAGTTATCAAAAGTTTCAATATATTGTTTATGTTAAAACAAATTTATATACTTGACATATGCTTTTCATTGCTATAAGGTGACATGTTATCTTAAGGAAATCAAGTGAACATTGATATATGGTTGACATCTTAATTCCTGATATATTTTATTTTGAAAGAGGAATTAATAATGAAATTCAACCCCAAAGAATTAAATTCAACAAAGGATACAAAGTTACAATTATCGGTGGGGAAGGGACAAACAACTTGCCTTTTGCTGTGAAACACTTGTTGTAGTTACTGGTTTAGCTGGTGCAAACACAAACACAATGGAGAAAGGTTAGAACTCAAACACGGTAGAACATTATCCTCTCAATCCTAATTTTATAGCATGGTAGAATATTGTAAACAATCTTCAAGAAACATTTTAAGTTTTTGCAAAGTTTAAGCATTAAGCCAAATAACCTAAACATATGCAGACGGATAAATTGATAACTATCTAAGAGCATTATGTTGCAAACATAACTCATAAGCCAAATACATATAAAGCACTTTCTGGTTTTCTTGTAATGAACAGAAAAACATAAAAACAAAAATGAAAAAAAGAACTTGGCTATAAAAAATTAGGAAAAACAACAAAAGTATAAATAAGAGACACCTATTTTTATTAATGCTCTATCCTTCAAATCACAATTTATAACGTGGCTGAGAAGATTGGTGCTCAAGATTTTGTAATATGAAGAGGAGCAAAGAATGGTATGTGACAAAGAATGGTGCGCAATAGAGGAATGAATCATAAGTTCTGTAATACGAAGAGAAGCGAAGAATGGTGTCTGATAGAGAAGATTGGTACGATAATAAAGAAAAGTCTAACATAATCTGTGAAGAGGAGTAAAAAAGGGTAAGATTAGTGCGACAATGAAGAATAGGTATGATAAAGAATGGTGTACAAGTAAGACAATCTGTATCCCATATTAATTTAGGGTTTTTACCCTTTCTCTTAATTTTCCTTAATTTCCTTCATTTTACTTCATTAGTTTAATTAAGTCTGACGTGTACAATTAAATATCATATGTGTTTAAATTTATGTCTTATGTGGCTTGCCATGCCAGCAATATTAATAGAGATATTAACAGTGGGCTAGATTTGAAAAAAAAATGAAAATTTGAGTATTTAATTCTCACTTTTTAAGGTTTGAGTTATAATTGCAAAGATGAATAAATTGTGATTTTTTTGTAATTAACCCTATGATAAGCTTAATTCTGATGCATCAGTATCAACTTAGCTACTATCATCTTGTTTGAGTAGAGAGTAAGTGAAGCTTTTGAAGACTTCTAAGTAATTTTATCTATCTTGCTACGTCGAGACCTTCTTCCTCTTGCTTCTAGATAACAAGCTTTTCCCTCTTCTTCACAACTATAAGCTAGTATAGCTTTTCTGATAGTTTTTTTGTACCGTTAATCTGTCTTTACCCAACCTATTATATATACGTCTTGTGGCTATGACTCTGAAGAGAATAGACTAGTGCAGGAGATATACCATCGTCTGAACGTTGAGGAGGATGAAGGTATACTGGAATATACTGATGGTATAGCTCACGGAGAATAGGGGGTAACAGGGACTGAATGGCAACACTGTGTCATAGGGAGATTGGTAACTGAGAAGATGATCAGCTTTCCGATATTCAAACAGATTATGGCAAGTGTATGGCATCCTGGCAAAGGGATACTGATCAAAGAACTGGGGAATAATATCTTCATTTTCTAGTTTTTCCATCACCTCGATGTGGATAGAGTCTTACGGGATGGTCCATGGAATTATCAGCAAATCCCCATTCTACTACATCGACTACAACCTCATGAGAACCCTCGCCAAATAGAACTGGTAAACCTAGAATTATGGATTCAAATTCATAATATTCCTAATAGCTTTATATCAGAAAGAATTGCAGTGGATGCTGGCAATTATATTGGAAAACACTTGGAATCAGACTCAAGAAACTTCTTGAATATTTGGAGAGACTTCATGCAAATTAGAGTGACAATTGATATCCGAAAGCCTCTAAAGCGGAAACTTTTTGTGAAGAGGCTACAAGGGGACAAAGTCTGTCTGGACTTTAAATATAAAAGACTGAATACTTTCTGTTACTTCTGTGGCATTGTTGGACACACTGATCGATTTTGTCATCTTCTGTATAACCACCCACAAATTCCTAGAGAACGATTTGTGTATGGACCATGGTTAAAGGTGGAATCCAGAAAAACAACCCAGGTCGAAGCTAGATGGCTAAGGTCGGAAAATGATATTCCGATAGCTTCCAAAGACAATCCCACTGATGCTCCAGTGATATCTGTAGCAAATCCGGCGATCTTTACCGAAAAGGACAAGCCTATTATTGCGGCAAAAAATCAGGGATTCGAATATCATACCACAATCAAATTAGTAGTGGATCACGGACTTTTAATGACCAACATCAATCAGATGGCGTGATAGAGGGGATTCACGAAAATGTTGCAATCTTGCCTTACACAGCAACTGACACAATCACGATTTTGGATCCTAAGCGCAGACGTCTCCAAGAAGCAACGGCGCCTGAACATGTTGACATGGAGAAGGAATTTATCCCGAGTACCTTTGAGGCTAGGCAAAAAAACTTGACTTTGGTGGGCTTTGTTTCCAAAACCCACTGCAACCCATGAGTACCTTAAGTTGGAACCGTTGAGGGCTTGGGAACCCCCAAATAGTCTGAGCCTTAAAGGACATGGTGTCCAAAAAGAGACCCAATTTTATTTTCCTTATGGAAACAAAAATCACCAGAGACAAAGTTTTATCAATTAAAGTAAAGTTAGGCTTTAGTGGTATGTTTGCGGTTGACCCTATTGGAACCAGAGGAGGCTTGGCTTTATTGTGGAAAGAAAAGGACATGGCCCAATTAATTAGCTACTCACAAAATCATATTGACGTCATGGTATGTCTTGAAGGTATTAGATGCTGGCATTTAACTGGTTTTTATGGGTTTCCAGAACGTTCCAACCGACGCCTGTGCTAGGATTTGCTTCGACAGCTTCACGCTAAATCAGCTTTACCATGGTGTGTCATTGGCGATTTTAATGACATCATGTTTCTTTCAGAGAAGCAAGGTAATAATCCTCATCCTAGAGCACTGATGAAGGGTTTTTGACAAGCGCTCATGGATTGTCAATTATACGATTTGGGGGCTGAGGGTTCATTGTTCGCTTGGGAGAATCGATGAAATGAGTCTGAATTTGTAAGGGAAAGGCTAGATAGGGCGGTTGGGACAGCTGATTGGTCTTCATCATTTTTGATGGCAAGAGTTTATGTCCTACAAGCTACATCCTCTAATCACCTACCCATCTTCCTATCATTGGGCGTACAATGGAAGAAATATGTCCAGCATTGTTTTCGATTTGAAAATGCTTGGACCATAGAAGATGAATGTCGACAGAGAATAAGTCAGGGCTGGTTGAAAAGCTCCACCTATTCTCTCCAAGACAGACTTCGGTCTTGCTCTAAAGAATTGCAAGTTTGGGCAACATCGCATAACCAAGACTTTCACCAACGGATTACTAAGATTAAACAACAGATGGCAAGTGTGCATCACCAGCCGATAATGAATAGGGAGGTGTTACGAAATTTAGAAAAGTAGTATAGTGACCTCCTTTTGCAACATGAAATGTATTAGAAACAAAGATCCAAACAGCACTAGCTAGTAGAGGGGGACTCTAATTCAAAAAAAAAATCATCTAATAACTTCTCACAAGCACCGGAAAAATTTCATTTCAAAGCTCAAGAACAGTAATGGGGAATGGATTGACTGGGAATTAGGTCTACCGAATATGTTACTAGACTATTATCAACAACTCTTCACTTCTTCATGTGGCGATACAAGTCTGATTATAAACAATGTTGATCGTAAGGTAACCACTCTCCATAATGAATTACTAGTGGCTCCATACACTGAAGAGGAAGTGCACTAGGCATTATTCTCAATGCATCCTGATAAGTCACCAGGGCCAGATGGTTTCAACCCAGGATTTTTCCAAACCTATTGGGATATCATTGGGAAAAAGGTTACTCAAGAATGTCTTAACACTTTGAATGGAGATGCGCTTATGCCTGGGCTGAACAGAACAAACATTATTCTTATCTCGAAGAAGAAAGTGCCAGAAATAATAGCTGATTTGAGACCTATATCATTGAGCAATGTCACCGATCGTATTGTTTGCAAAGCACTTGCAAATAGATTAAAACAAGTTTTGCTTCTAATTATCTCAGATACGCAGAGTGCTTTTTATCCCAAATCGGTTAATTATTGATAACATTATTGTAGCATATGAGCTTTTCCATTCTCTTAAACGGAATACGCAAGGAAAGGTGGGTTCATTAGCATTGAAAACTGACATGAGTAAGGCATACGACAGAGTTGAATGGGAGTATTTGAGGCTGAACGTGTTGAAACTGGGGTTTACTAACATATAGGTCTCAAAGGTTATGAAAATAGTAACATTGGTCTCCTATTTTTTCATCCGAGGTAAGGAAGAATACGGGCCTTTGATTCCTAGTCGAGGATTGCGACAAGGAGACCCGTTGTCTCCTTATTTGTTCATCATCTGTGCGGAGGGCTTATCAGCTAGCCTAAAACAATTACAGGCACGAGGACACATCCATGGGACTGTAGTCACAAGAGGTGCTCTTCCAGTGTCTCATATGTTTTTTGCCGATGATGCTATATTTTTTTTCGGGCTACAGAGGAGGAGGCGCTACAATTGAAAACTACTCTGCAAATATATGAGAACGCGTCAGGTCAAAAAATAAATTTCCTCAAATCAGGTATCTCCTTTACCCCAAATACTATGCCTACAATGAAGAATGTGATATGCCAAACTTTGGGGGTTACGGAGATTGCAGGCCATACAAACTACTTGGGCATGCTATCAATCATAGGAAGAGGTAAACGCCAAATCTTTCATTATGTGGTCGAAAAGCTTACAAGGAGGCTACAAGGTTGGAAAGCTAAAGTACTGTCGAAAGCTAGAAAAGATGTATTATTAAGGACTGTTACACAGGCTATGCCGAATTATCTTATGTCCCTTTTTCTATTACCACTGGATACTTGTAAAGAGTTGGAGAAATTAATGAATGGCTTTTTTTGGAAAAATGGAGGAAGAGATAGTAAGGGTATACGATGGTTAAGATGGCAGAGGTTAGCCATACCAAAGATATACAGAGGTTTGGGCTATCATGATTTGCGGCATTTTAATCTGGCACTTTTGGCAAAACAAGGATGGAGGCTACTCAAATATTCGACTTCGACTGCAGCAACCATTCTCAAAGCTAGATACTTTCCCAAGATTGATTTCTTTTCAGCAGAGTTGGGCAATAATCGAAGTCAAATTTGGAGAAGCATCCATCAGGCCAAAGCAATTCTAATTCATGGTTGTTGAAGAAGGGTAGGTGATGGGCACCATATTCACATTTGGAAGGACCTATGGCTTATGGACGACGACGACCCGTATATCCAAACAGATTACAACGAGCAGATACAGTATGTAGCAGAACTTATTCGGGACCATAGGTGGAATGAAGAAAAGATCAGGCATGTTTTTGATCGACTGTGGACTCTTAACACTCAAGGTGATTACAAAGTTAAGTAAGGATATCGCATAGGCATGGAGGGCGTGAATCTAGAGTTATGAGAACTCGGTTTTCCCTGGGAGAAAATATGACAGATGCATGTTCCAAGTAAAGTAAAATTCTTTAACTGGCGTATTTTGAGGCATGCCCTTCCTTGTAGACCAAATCTTAAAAAGAGACACATTGACATAAATGATAGTTGCCCACTATGCGGTAAAGCAACAGAGGGTGAACACCACATATTTCTTCATTGTGATTTGGCTACTTCTGTTTGGAATATTTATTTGGTGGACTAGAACGTGTCTCCTACTGTCACGCTACATCATTGACTTGCATCGATTATGTCTGGTTTTTCAAAGGCACAAATGGAGGAAATTTGCATGATTTTATAGAGTTTGTGGACCACCCGAAATGAAGTTGTATGGAAACAAAAAACTCAGGACCCATCCATCATTATTCGTAGAGCCACAACAACACTTTCAGAATGGCAGTCTGCTCATAACATGAACAATACTACATCCTTCAAGAATCAACCCTCTCATCCCAAATGGCAAGTCCCACAACCGAACCATTTTAAGTGTAATGTCGATGTGGCACTTTTATCTTCTGGATCTTATGGATTAGGCATGGTGATTCGAGATTGTAAAGGGGTAAACTGTGCGGGCAAGGTAATGCTTATACCGGGATGGAGGGATCCTCTAATTGGTGAAGCGTTATGTTTTCGAGAAGCCCTAAGTTGGATCAAAAGCCTCTCCTTTTCTCCGATTTGTGTGGAAACGGATTGCCAAATCATTACCAAATTTCTGACATCCACACAAAATTTTTCTTCCTATTTTTCGATGATTATCTAGGATTGTAAAGCTCTTATTAACGAGCATCAGTTTATTTCTACTGCTTTTGTTAAGAGATCAGCGAATCAGGTTGCTTATAAGATAACTAGGGCGATTGATTCTATGTTTGGTTTCGAATGGGGGGTATGCCCTCAAGCTTTCTGTATGACGTTTTATCTTTGGATATGAATAATATGTGCTGAGCGCACATGACAACGTTTAAAAAAAACCCTATGATAAGCTTTTCTACAATTATTTGATAAATAATAAAATATAAATGAAAATATATTAAATAAAATTTTTATGTTATCAGACTTATACAAAGTGATTATAGATTATATAACTAAATATATTATTTTAATACAATCATATTTAATATTTTTAAAATTTATATATTTTATATTGATAATATATATACTTTTTAATATATCCACGCGAAAAATATTATAATTATTTTTGAAATATGTAAACATAATATTTGAAATTAAATTTATTTTAATTTATAAGAAATATGTGAAAAATATATTAATAAAAATAAATAAGTATTTGTTATATCAAACTTATATTATGATGATTTCTTAAAATATGATCAAAGTAAAATAAAAAAATGTGTAACATAATATACTTATGGATTATTTTGTAATTTTATAGAATTTAAAAATATCTGAAACAATATCCCATGAGTGAATAGAAAGTTGGATCTACATTGGATCTCACCTGAATTGCCCTATTTATCCTCCTGAGGAGACCCGAACTCATCCCATAGATTGATGTTTTCTTCGAAAAATAAAAAGAAGAATTAGGCCAAAAATTAGGATACATTCTGGAAAAATAAAACTTCCATCAAAGAGAAGCAAATGAAAGGCTTTCATAAAAATTCTCGATTCTAATATTGACCGGTATCGATATCATACTCCATCATCATTATCATCATACCCCGAAGTCCCGCATTGAAGCAAGGTATGGGGGGCCCAGACAGTACGCAGCCTTACCCCTACAATGTAGAGAGGTTGTTTCCAGTAGGCCCACATGCATATGTGACATGAAAACAGAGATGTAGGGTACAAGGAAAACAAAATACGTAAAGAATGGTAATACGTCTAAATATATATACCTAATGATGACCGTAATCTGCGATTACCTTTTGCCTTGCCAAGACCATCATGTCTCGTTGCTGTCTGCGCTATGCGTCTCCCCGGACCAGTGCCCTAAGAGTGCAGCAAGCCTACGGTAGTATTCGTCCAGCTTAGGAATCTCCTCATAGACCGAAAAAAACCACTATGGTATGTCGTTTACTCTTATCCTATCACGCCAGACTGTTCTAATTCGAGCTATTGCGGCGGTGAGTGCTAGCTCTGACATATCTCTCTTGATCACCTCCCTTCAAGTCTTATAAGGCCTCCCTCTCCTCTTCTTATAGTCAGTAAGAGTAATTCTCTCGCCGCATCGAACTGGGGCATCGCAGGGCATCCGACTCACATACCCAAACCACCGAAGCCTTTTCTCGCGCAACTTATTCTTTACACTAGCCACCTGTGGCCTAACCCTCACTACCCCATTTCGAACCCTATCTCTTAGGGTAATATCACACATCCACCTAAGCATTCACATTTCAGCTACCAATAACTGTTGCATATGTTTACGTTTAGTAGGCCAGCACTCTGCACCATATAACATAGTTGGCCGAATCACCATTCTATATAACTTCCCCTTGAGTCTGATAGGGACCTTTTTATCACAGAGAACACCTGACGCACTCCCCCATTTGACCCACCCAGATTTAATGCGATGTACTATATCGTTATCGATATTACCATCTCTTTGGATGATGGAACCTAAGTATTTGAAACTCAATTTCTGTGGTACCATATCAGTACCAAGTACTACCTCTGCCTCATGTACCATCTGGAGACCCGAGAAGTTGCATTCTAGATATTCCGTTTTGGACCTACTCATTTGAAAACCTTTTGACTCCAACACTTCTCGCCAACATTTTAACTTGGCATTTACCCCCTCCTTTGTCTCATCCACCAGGATGATATTGTCCGCAAATAACATACACCACGATACCTCTCCTTGAATATGCTTAGTAAGTTCATCTAACACTAATGTGAATAGAAAAGGGCTTAAAGCCGTGCTTTG
The DNA here is from genome assembly GCA_026413385.1 of Erythroxylum gracilipes. NCBI lineage: Eukaryota > Viridiplantae > Streptophyta > Magnoliopsida > Malpighiales > Erythroxylaceae > Erythroxylum > Erythroxylum gracilipes. The sequence continues at coordinate 8,870 of JANZLC010013045.1, forward strand.
GTGTAGTCCAACACCAATAGCGAACGCTTCCGTGTTACTTCCGATCGTCCGTACACTAGTCAATGCTCCTTCATACATATCCTTTATTACTTTGATATAAGTGCTAGGGATGCCCTTTGCCTCCAAACACCTCCATATGAGTTCTCTAAGAACCCTGTCATATGCTTTCTCTAAATCAACAAAAAGACTATGTGCAAGTCCCGTTTTCATTCCCGGTAGCATTCTATCAATCTCCAAAGTAGATGTATAGCCTTTGTTGTAGACCTACCCAACATAAATCCAAATTGATTGTCTGATATCGAAATAGCTCTCTGAATTCTCCTTTCAATTACCTTCTTCCACATCTTCATGGTATGACTTAAATAATTTGATGCCTCTATAATTGTGACATTGTTGGATGTCTCCTTTGTTCTTATACACGGGGATTAACTTACTTAACCTCCATTCATCCAACATCTTGGTTGACTTGAGGATCACATTAAAGAGCTGAACTAACTATGCAGTACCGACAGCCCCTAGTCGCTTCCATACCTCTATAGGGATCTCATCCGGCCCTTCTACCCGTCTGCTCTCCATTCCCTTGAGAACCTCTGTAATTTCTCCCTTGGTGATCCTGCCCCATGTGTTCCCATTTGAATATTGCCTCGATACAAGGGGCTCTCCTAACTCTAAGTTGACCAATATGTCTTTGTTATAGAGTCCATAAAAGTATCTCTACCACCGCTGTTTGATGGCATCGGCCTCTGTGAGTACACGTCCTACTTCGTCACGGATACAACAAATGCGATTGAAATCTCCTGTCTCACGTGCCCTATCTCGTGCTAACTTAAAAATTCTTTGTGCTCTTTTGGCCGTATCCAACTCCCTGTACATAGCCTCATAAGCTTCTCCTCTAGCCACTGTGATAGTCTTCTTTGCTCTTTATTTTGCCAGTCTATATTGAACTTTGTTTGTTACATGCTGCTCCTCGGTAACACTTTCCAACATATCATTAAAAACTCGCTTCTTTAGCTTTAGCGTCCCTTGGACCTCTTCTGACCACCACCAAGATTGCATTCGTCCTTCTCCCTGTCTTTTAGAAACCCCTAGGAGGTTTGTGGAGGTCTCTCTAATCACGGGGGCTACTCTCTCCCACATCTGATTGGCATCCCTACTCACCGCTCAAGGTGTATTATTCCTAACTTGAGTCCTAAAAAGTTCCACCATGTCCCCATGTAGTCTCCACCACCTGATTTTGCTAAATCGTTCAGTAAATCGTTGTGACCTCCAGCCCTTAATTTGTAGATCTATAACTAACAATTTATGTAGGGTTGATAGGTATGCGGCTGGAAGTACTTTGCAATCCTTGCACCACGATCTGGCTCTTGTCCTAATAAGGATATAATCAATTTGCGTCTTAGTTGTACTACTCTGAAACATTACCAGTTGCGCTTTGTTTTTCTTAAACAAGGAATTTACTATGACTAACTCATATGCGATGGCCATGTCCAGTAAATCAACCCCACTGTCATTCCTAGAGCCATATTCAAAGCCACCATGAGCCCCCGTATACCCATCTGCGTCCGTCTCTATATGTCCGTTGAAATCCCCTCCTAGGAAGAGCTGCTCAGTGTAAGAGATTTGTTGAAGCACTCCATCTAGCGTCTCCCAAAATGTACGTTTTTGTTGATCGTCTGCGCCAGCTTGAGGGGCATACGCACATACTACGTTGAGAACCATACTGCTTAGGACAATTTTTGCCACCATTAACTTGTCGTTGACCTGAGTGATCTCCACTACCCTATTCACTAGTCCCTTGTCCACTAAAATACCTACCCCATTATGTTTTCACGGACTACCCGAGTACCATAGTTTGAATCCCCCTATCTCCTTTGCTTTGGCTCCAGCCCATCTAGTCTCCTGAATGCATGCTATTTGTATCTTATACTTTGTCTAAAATTTCTACCAATTCCAAAGATTTTCCCGTGAGGGTTCCCACATTCCAAGAGCCTAATCTTACTAAATCATCACCGACTTTATGCTGGAAAGTTGCACGTCTGCAGTCATTTACTCTATCGGGAGGCATTTCTCTTTACTCGCGTCTCGTACGCTTCTCGCAAGTAAAAGCTAAAAATCCTCGAGAGCCGAAACAAATCGACCCTCCCACAGAATTAAAGAAATAAGAATATAATAAATATACAAGGAGATTAGAAATTAATAAGTAAGTAGTATTGTATATATATATATATAGAGAGAGATATAAATTTAAAAATAATAATAGCAATAATATAAAAATAATAAGAAGAAGAATTGTAAGGATATATATCAAAGTAGTAATAGTAGTTTAAAAGGATAAATAGAATACTTAATGATGGAAAATACTAAGACTAATACTGATAGACTAATATTAATAAAAAAAAGAAAAAAAATCCACGGACAACAATAATACAAACAAATAAATAAATAAAAATACAATAATAATACTAACAATGAGAAATAGCAATTAAAGCTAGTAAGAGAATAGTAATTATAACAGTAATAATAGCGCGGATAAAAGTACTCGAGACTCGAGGTAAAGGAAAAATCAATGCAAATAATACTAAAAAATACTAATTACTAATACTAACAATAATACTAATACTAAAAATAACACTAATAGTATAATACTAATAAGAATAATAATAATGGAAAATTAAAGCTAGTAAGAGACTCAATACAAGGAAAATAATAGTAAAATGATAACATAAAAGATAAATATATAAACTCAATATAAGGCTAGAAATAGAGGAATAATAAGAACGATACTAATAATAATAAAAGGAATAGTGACAATATTAAAACGAAAGAAGATAAAGTTTGTATTACACTAAAATACAAAAAATCAGATCAGATCAAATCAAATCAAAACAAAAGACAAAGGATTGGGCAGTAGTTGACAAAAAGTCCAGGCACGATAGTCTATGAGAAGGGCAAATAGAAAATAATGCAAGTAAGTTGGAAATCAACAGGAAAAAGAAAAAGGATTTGACAGAGGCGAGATTTAACTCCACTAGAATTAAATCTGATATCAAGTTCGCAACAATAGTTGGATATGTAACATAGAATATAAATAGGCGAACACATGACATTATTATTGACAAAATAATTTAATCTTATTTCTTCACTTGTCATTCTTTAATATCATATAAACTTGTAATTATAACTTCAACCAGATTGTTTCAATATTTACAAGGGAACATATAAAATATTTTCCATTTAATTGTTCAGAAAAACAAATGTTGTACTTTCTTCTTACAACAATCAGTAATGTTATAGACACTGATTGAGTACAAGCCACATACATAAACAAATTAATGAATTGTTCTAGGCTAGCTAATTGGTCCCAGAAAAAAAGAGATTATAATCTTTGACACCAAACTGTGACATTATAACATTTTTGCAAGGCAAAAGTAATTGCGCTGTAACATTCTATCAAACCGTAAAGGACAAGAAAGACCCATTCAAAAAAAAAAAAAAAGGACAAGAAAGACCTAAATAGACATATTCCATATCGGCGCCCTATAGAACTGATCCGTTTTAGAAGGTCCGAAACTCCGGTTCACCCTCAAAAATCCAGCGCCCATCTTCTTCACGTCCCATGCCATAGAGCAAATTGGAAAATTACAAAAAAAAAAAAAGGCTCTCTGTAAGTTAATAACTGTATTCTAACCTGCACACTCAAAATCTCCTTTTTTCCTGTTGCTTCAATTCCATGATTTCTCTTTGTCCGATAAAATCCCACCAGCACTCTTCCTCAAAACCCTAATTCGCTAACAGTCACGGATCTCACGGATTACACTTTGAGAGAAGTAATCTGCGTCCATGGCTTCCAGGGACCAAGCCTTGTCTCTGCTCGCCGCCGCCAACAACCACGCTGACTTGGCTGTGAAGCTCTCTTCCTTGAAGCAGGTCAAAGATATTCTCTTCTCAGTCGAGCCGTTTTTGGCCGCTGAGCTCTTTCCTCTCTTGGTTGAACTCCAGTACTCGCCGGAGCCTCTTGTCCGCAAAATGCTTGTCGAGTTAGTACGAAACCCTAATTTTTTTCCGTATTTCTTCCAGAATTTTGTTCGTTCCTGTCATGTTGGACAATTCGGTTAGTGATTATGTGATTAGGTGAACGTGGTTTGGAAGCCGTAGTTGGGCTTAGCGTTGTAAAGTCTGTTCCAATTACGACCTTTTCACCCTACGTGGTCTAAATCATTTCTATGGCTGTTTCTCTTTGGTGCTCTTATAAGTGCATGCTGTGAGTTTTGAAGCTTTTTAACGGGCTTAATTAAATGCATCTTTACACATTCTCATTATGGACTAAAATATGCCATTTCTTGATGCTGCTTGAAATTAAAAGGTTTTAAGTGTGATTATGTCTCTTCGGAGCAATAGTATTCTTTTGGTGCTTGGCTTGGGGGTGGGGAAGGAGTTAAGGTTATTTTCTGCATAATATCTTGGAAGGTATTGGTAAAACAATATCTTTCCTATTTGAATTTAGTTGTTTGTTTCACTTCCTTAGATTCTTCCTGTCGTATATGATTATTGATCTCTTTCCTCATATGGTTGGCAGGATAATTGGAGGAGTTGGTTTGAAAGCACTGGAGCATTGTTCTATACTGTTGCATGTCTTATTGGCATTCTTAAGAGACAGTGATTCTGTTATTGTGAGGCAGTCTATCGTTTGTGGAACACATTTCTATTGTGGTATTCTGGAGAAAATGCCATATCAGGTTAAACCTGTGGTTACTTGCACAATCAAGTCAATACCAATCATTTTTCTTAAATTTTGTCATTTTTCGCTTAAACCGATCCCCACCCCTTTGTATCTCGGTTTCATGCTTAAACCAGATAATCAACCCTCTCTAGTCTCTATTAAATTTTAGCTATTGGAACATTTTTACATGCACTTTACTGTTGCAAATTGTATTTTCTCCAGAGAGGTAAGGTGGAACGATGGCTTGAAGAGCTATGGATTTGGATGCTTAAGTTCAAAGACGCTGTTTTTGCGATCGCATTAGAAGTATGCAGTGAATACACTTGTGCTTTAGAGATGCCAGCTATTTGTATTTGATCATCTGTGTTTAAAGTACAATCAAGTCCATATATTTTGCTTACCGTTGAGGGATTCCTAAGCTGTTGGCAATTATTCAACTATCATATAGGTTATCATGTGGATTTTGTTCCACCAACTCCTCTAGAAGAGCTTATTACCTTTGAGTAGTTAATCATTCAAATTAGTAGACACTAGGAGGATCTTCAGTATTACGATGAGAAAACAATTGATAGTCTATTTTTTAAGTTCTAGAGCATTTTCAAAATTTTTGCTAAACCTGTATTTGCCGGACTTTCATTGTAGCCTAGTTCTATTGGAGCGAGGTTGCTTGCACTCAAGTTCTTGGAAACATACGTCTTACTTTTTACAAAAGATACCAGTGACTCTGAGAAACAGGTTTTAGAAGGTACATCTTAGTATTCTTTGGTTTTTGATATGTTCTGTGAATGGTTACTTTTACTTCCTTCCATACTGATTTGAGTAGGACCTTGACAGGAAATAGACAGCTATTTAACATTTCTTGGCTGGTGGGAGGGCATGCACTTTTGGATCCAAGTTCACTCATGTCAGATGCTAATAGGACTCTTGACACTTTATTGGATTTCCTGCATTCACCTGGTCATCCCGGTTCTTTGAAGATTGCCGTGGTAAATTGGTGAGTGCTGATGTAGGAGATCCTCACTTTTCTTGTGCATGCGTTTGTAGATTGTTTACTGATGTACTTTGAATTTTTCAATTTCTTTTTTGCTTCCCATTTCTTTGTTTATGGTCTTTCTATTGTGTGCTCTTGTTTCCCTGAAAGTATTGAAAGAAAAAAATTGTTGGGTGAATATAGGGTTCCAGTCTGTACTTGGTATTACTAAAATGTATTTCTATCTCTCCCCCCATCGTCATTCCCCTCCCAAGTAATTACAGGTCGCTTAGTCTTTGCATTGCAATAATGACGATTTGGTCCCATTTGTGTGTCTGGAATTTTTGCGTCATATTTATCACTTCAAGTATCTTTTGATTAAAGAACATTGAGATTTGATACATATAGGCTTGAAATGCATATTACAATAGCTACATTGTGTTGTAAATTTTGGAGGGATAACTTAAACTTGGAAACAGGTTGTAGTACAAGTCAACTGCTTGTTTTTGATAAAATTGCAGCATCCTGACCAGCTCTCTTATGAGGAATTATTGGCCTTGGATACTACTGCATTGGTGGTTCAGATAAGGGAGTTCAGGCTAGACAATTTTCACATTGTTTCGATATTGGAGCATCATGGCAAGTGATAAGAATGGTTAACTCATGATAAAATGGTCATCCCAGGTGCTGAGAGAGACTGGGTGGTTGAGCAATGCAGTTTGTGCTTTGTTAACTGTTAGAGAGGCCATTTGATTTGTTCTTTCGAATTCATGCGCTGTATGTGCATACAGCAGCTGTTTATACACTAGATATCTGATATTGTATCTAACATTTGTTACAATTGATACACATTCAACACCTTAAATAATTAAAGTTTTTTGCTGGGGGATATTCCTGCAGATATCTACTCTTCTTTTTTCGTTCCCAGATCTACATTTCGCTTCCTTTGAAAACTGCATCGCCTCACTGAAGTTATATTTACTTTGCTCTTTTCACTGGAAACAATACCTAATTCTATCCTTGAGCTCTGTCTACATTTAGCAATAATATGAAACTTATTGTCGTCCAGTTACTTTTGGAAGTTGATGATGGGTTTGACCTTTAAAACCTTCACTGAGCTGTATGTTCTGCTCTTTAATCAAAGCTTTGAGTTATGACATTGGTAACCTTTACAGTAAGAACATATAATGTGCCATAAGACTATGCACCTCAAGCTTCATAATGATGTTATTCCGGAAATGATCGTAAATCTGAATGCTTTCAGAAAGAAAGTGAGCCTTGAAATATATTTTCTAATGCAATTCCATGAGTCCTTGTTGCTTATGTTGGGAATCCATTGAAATTTGGTTGAGAGATCATATTGATTTAAGATTCAGACTAGATAATTTAGCACTTTTTATTTGTGAAATGCATTACCAACAAGTATTTATCCTAGAAATGGGCATCTTGTTGTGGTAATTTCCAACATTAACTAATTATTTTTCAGTCTTTTAGTTCCAGTGCTACGGATTTCTTGTGATGAAACAAATTTGAAAGAATTGATAGTAATCTTTGATTTATATACAATTGATGTGCTAAAGTTTGTAAGTTAAACATTTAAGGCTTATGATTAATTGCAATCAACAATCAAGGAGTTCAGATTACAAATTGACACAAAAGTACAGGGTATGTCCTTCAAGCAGGATATAAGTGATTTCTTTTCAGCGAATGCTAATCGTGTTCACTTTGTTATTTAGTTAATGTCAATTGCTGATTCTTGTTACCCTGGATAATTGCATATATATTCTTATGAGCATGTTGATCTCTCATATAGTAAATGTTGACTTATTTTAACCAGATTGAAAGAATGTACTGATAGAAGCATTTTCCTGCATGTCATAGGAATTGAGTCTCAACTTTTCTTTCTTGATTGTAAAGTTGAAGGAAATAATGTGTTGAAGCTCTATATAACAAGAAACAAGGTGATGCACCAGCATTATCAGGATAACTAGCAAATTCTTAGCTGAGATCCATTAATGAATAATAAACTTACTTGGTACCATTGTCAGTCTGATACACACTAGTTATACAAGGCTTAGTTTTGGATAAAGTGGTTCAAATGTGTTTATGAACGTAATCACTTGATGACTATTGTTCGACTGCAAAAGGATCCTGCTAAGAGCCAGGATACTGCTAAGAGCCGGGATAGGATCAAAGCAAGCAATTCTGACTGTCAGTGCATGCCTGGCCACCTCTTTGCTATTGCAATACGACCTGACAAAATTAAGCACTGCAGGATGCAGTGAAAATTGCTTCTAAGGATTTCACTAGACTCTTATGCATAGATGATGAATTATGTACTATTGGTGTTGATATTTGCTAAACTACTTGGTTTGGCAGTGACTTGTGCCTTTGGTGATACTAGGAACCTTATAACTTTGAAGTGGATGACCATGTGGCTATGTACTCATTGTGGATGTCGTGCAGCAGAACAATCAGCAGAACAAATACTTTTATGTTTGATATGCTTTCTTTCTTAGAAAGTGAGATGAAATTATCATTCTCTACAGTAGTCTCAGGATTCCAGAAGCTTCAATTGTTGGCATGTCCTTTAGATAAATAATTCCACTCTTGTTATCCTGCTTTATTGCATGTGCACATCTTTTATAGGTAAAGGGTGCTGTTGAGATGGTCTTACTATGTTTGAGACTATGCTTGACACTTACAGTAAATAGACTTCCAGTTGGTTTGATGCCAGTTGCCAATCTTTGTCAAAATACAGCCTTTGTAGCTTCATATCAGTTTGTAGTAAAAAGGCTTCTTCTCTAGATCAGTTTGGACTTTTCTTTCTGATAGTCCTTATGAAGGCATCTGATACCTAGTAGTTGAACGACATCAGGTGGTAACTAATGCCAAGGTAAGGCAAACAAGAAAGTTTCAGAGTAGGGTTGAGATTTTGGTAATTGTTTCAATCCCCTAGTCTCTGTGATCATTTGAGTTTATTGAAGAGCAGTCGGCCAGTTTCGCATGAAGCCATTTCCATTCGTAGGATCGTGTAATTATAAGTACAGGGAGATAACATAGAGAAACCTTTCATTATGAGAATTGTTCGAGTTGCCACTCTCACATCAGCTAATATGTTGGCTTTTGAAGTGATTGAAGCATTTTGGTGAGGTCAAACATGGTGCCTGTGATACTGTTTATTGATGGTCATTAGGACAGTCTTAAGTGAAGCTAGATTAATACCTACAGTGCACCATGTGATTTTCAGGAACATAGTACTTACAGATATATTATTTGAGCTGAAAAAGTCTGGAATTTTCTGGTAGCCAATGCCAGATAGAAAGTTCAGCAGATAATGGTTATGTATGTTTGCTGCGGTGGAAGTATTTCAAACTGGAGGTTTTGTATGTAGTAGTATCTGTTTCATCTGGTGTTAGGAAAGTTGACTTTGTTCTTTGATTTTTTGAACTTAAGAATTTGGAGAAACACAATAAGTTTCAAGAAGACAAGCATTCAACAATACATGGTAATTCTTTAAACATACTATTAAGCATTAGAAAATTTTAGTGGGTGCTATGAGAGTTTCAATGGGATTTCGATATTGTTCTTGATTCTTGTAATAGATATATGATTAGCTTTACTGACAGCTTTTGTAATCACGAATCCTGTCTGATTTATTCCATTAATAAATTCTCCTCACTTGGTTGTTTACCTGTACTTTCATGACTCTAGATATTCCGTTCAATTTTAGAATTAAATGGCACAGTTGAATGACTGCACGGCAAAATGAGCCATTAAAAGGTATCTGGAGTTTGTCTTGTAAGTGGGTTGATGTGTTTTCTGTTGGACTGTTGGAAAGGGTCGTTGCATTGAGTTGATGCAATGTTCTGCATCAGAATGGTCATGATCTTGTCTGTCTGGCAGATTTTTTGTGCAAACATTGCGATACTAGAAATCTATCTTGCAATTGTTTTAAGAGTCATGGAGAGTGGATCATTTTCCAGTGATGACTACCTCTTAATATTTGTCTGTGCAATAATAGCTTCTGTTTAGTCCATATGCTCAAGCAGATATGTGCTTGCATATGAGTTTCTTTTAAGTTGTTGTCTTTAAATTACTGATATGTACTTTTTTCCTTGTTCCACTTTGCATCTGTTTTTGTGAATCTTATGGTCTGTGTTTGGTTAGATCTTTTTCTTATTCACTATTTTCATACTTCTGTTTTCTTTATGGCCAATTTATTGTATTCTTCTGTTACAGTTGTACTCAACTCTGCAAACCTCTTACTGCTCTTGTAGATATAACTTTTCTGCCTAATACAATATCTATTTGCTTGCCAGTCTTGCTGCCATAGCGAGGAAAAGACCTGTCCATTATGATAGGGTTCTTTCTGCATTGCTCAGTTTTGATCCCAATAGTGAGATGATCAAGAGTGGTCACAGTGCAAGTACGCGTTATTCCTTGAAAACTGCCTTTTTGGGATTCTTGCGGTGCACCTATCCAGCCATCATAGAGGTCAAGTTCTTTCTGTGTAGTCTTTCCTAAATTTCCTTTTTTCTGCCTTCTATAACATATTTGGGTGAATTGTGTAGTTTTATCCCTATTCTGACTGATTTCTGTCAGTGACTTATATTGAATCTCCAAAGCACACATTAATAGCAAAACTTCACTCATGAATATAAAGTTATTCAACTATTACTGCATAAAGCAAACTTCAAATATGTACTAAATATCTATTGAAATACTTTGTTACGAACATATTCATTAATCTGGAATCTGCTACTGCAATTTGATTTCATGTCTAAGATATTGAAACATTTTACTCCATTCCAGTCAAGAGATAGACTGGTTAAGGCTTTGCGCATGATGAATGCTGGGGATGCTGCAGATCAAGTTATTCGTCAGGTTGACAAACTGATTAGAAATAATGAACGTGCTTCACGCGATGCTAGATATGGCCGGGTAATTATATTTATGATTATACAGTTATCATGGTTATGATTTTCCTTTTCCTTTCTGAATATAATACTTAGTTGTTCCAAGTAACCATTGCCTCGGTGAAATTCAATTATTATCATCAGGATGATCAACCCTCAAGTCAATACCTAGTTTCTGGGGAGCAGTTTAGGAAAAGATCTATGCCTCTGGAAAGTGAAGAGCCAGCTAACGGTCTTGAAGTGACTTCCAAGAGAATTCGTTATGGTTCTGAAGCTGCACAAGTGAACATAAATGGTTCTGAAAGAGATTCTCTTTTAGCTAATGGTGTATCTTGTAGTGTTCCTTTGTTAGATAGTGATTTGACTCCTGCAGAGCAAGTGAGTAGTGTGATTGAAATGATTGGTGTGATGCTTGGCGAGGGAGAGCAAGGCGCTGAATCACTTAAACTCCTCATATCCAAGATGGATCCTGAAATGCTTGCTGATATTGTCGTGACTAATATGAAGCATTTGCCTAAGAGCCCCCCATCTCTATCATGGCCAGTAACTCTCCAACCTGGCTCTCTAAGTAGTCCAACACAAATTGTGACACCATCGCCACCAATAAACCAAATAAATAATCATCCTGCTGCACAACTACCTATTTCAGTGGCTACAGCAACCAATTCACCATTTTCCGACTTGTCCACCACTAACAATTCAGCTGCAGATTCTAAACGTGATCCAAGAAGAGTAATAATCATTGGCTTTGTTTTTTTTTTTACACATATGTTTAGTACAATATCAGATTTTTCTTTTTTTTTTTTCTTTCACAAAGTTTTACAGAGGGCTTTTTCAGGATCCGCGTCGCTTGGATCCACGGCGTACTCCAACAACAGTTGGAGTAACCTCAACTTCTGTGGATGATGCTGGTACCCTACAAGCTGAACTTGAAAGTTCCCTTTCTTTGAACAAGTCTCGTTCTTTTCCTATTGTGATGTCTGAAGACAACGCCCCGGCAGTTCTGACTTCAAACAAAACAAGAGATGATAAGAATATGGTGGACCCGCTGGTATCTGAAATTGATCATGTCAGCCCTAAAGAGGTGGTTTGTAGTAGAGCTGAAGAAGATATCCTAACTTCCGAGGTCAATGCCTCTTCAGAAATCCCACTCTCCCCACATCATGCTGTTGATGACGAGTCTGCTGCATCGAAGTTTTCAGATGTGGAATTGGGAGATGGTGCTGAGCCATTATCTTCAATGGAATCTGATCAACAGTCTCCAGTTGAGTCAAACAAATCTGCACCAGAAGATACATGTCAGGAGTTGCCTCAGCTTCCAGCATATGTTGAGTTGAACGAAGATGAGCTACTAAATGTTGGCAATTTGTCAGTTGAACGAATTGTTGAATCCTACAGGAATTTATGCATGGTGGATTGTAGTCAGACACACATGGCATTACTTGCTCGATTGATTGCTCAGGTAGCAGCAAAAAATTTTCTAATGCACAACACTTTTCAGAAGTTCACCGCCCTTTTATCATCATCGATTCAGAATTATTGTATTACTTGATTTGAACTTCTTATTTGGCATTTTGGCAAACTGTGTCCTTCTAAGTTTTATATAAGAGATCCTCAAGTCCTATAAAATGACAGATCTAGTATCCAAGAACTTTGATATCTTGAGAAAAGCATGGGTGCTTTCATGAATTAAAAATTGCTTTGGTATCTCTTCACTATATATTTTAAATCACCAGTTATCATTGGTTGCATCCTCAGTTATGAAGCTAGGTTAGAATAAGAAATTGATATTTCAATTTTCTACAGCTGACATTTTAATCTGGTCATCTCGAGTATGTATTGGTGATCCTCATGTTTACTAGACATATAGTCTGTAAAACCTCACGCTATATTAATTTGTCTTTGCTGTCCCCACCGTTGTCTAATGGAACTCTACCCATAGCCTCTTGTAGTATCAACCTAGTGTTCGGTTTTTTAATCCAGTCTATAGCAGCAAGTCATTATGCTGATGAGTTATTTCTTGTATGGTTATTTTCTGTGGTCTTCCTAGCTATTGGGGTAAGATTAGGACCTGTATTTGTGCTTGAGGCATCAGGTTAAAAGAATTCCTTCCAGTCGTTTTGAGTGCTGCTCTCTATATTAGACTTCTCTCTACAGTTCTTGCAGCTGATCACGCTGGATGCAATTATCAGGTCATATGATTACCTCTTAACTTTATTTGCAATGTTGCTTTGTTTCCTTTCCAGATTGATACACATGATGAGCTTATTGTGATGCTGCAAAAGCATATACTTGTGGATTATCGACAGTACAAGGTATTTTCTTGTGAGATCCCTTGTAATTTATTGACAAGTTTTAAAATTGTAGTGCTGTCAGGGTTGTCAACTAATATAGCTAATGCACTCAACGTGTGAATTCATTCATCTTGTGTGTGAATGTGCTTTAGAGGGTTCAATCATTGAATTTGTATGAATGATGCTAAAGCTTTTTGTCAACTCTATGCATGGGTCTGGTTGCAGCCATAGCATCTACTGTTATTAAAAAAGGACCATTAAACATTCATGTATCATTCAATTAATACTGTGGTAGTGAACATATTTCTCTGACATTGCAGTTGTAATTTTTGGTTGATGGCATGAATAATTGTAATTCATTTGGATACCATTACACATGCAGCAGTTGCATGCCATCTATTGTTCTTTTATTTTTGCCAACAACTGAATTAGAGCACTACGAAGAACTGAGCTGTCTGCTTGTTGATTATGTTTCATGTCAAGTATTGTTTTATTTCTCTGTACTGGTTTGACTCTCAGGGGCACGAGCTTGTGATGCATATACTATACCATCTACATTCTCTCATGGTTCCAGATACTGGAAACTCTTCACAGATGACTGTTCTGTATGATAAAATCCTCTTGAAAGTGGTAAGCATGATATTAGAATGCATGATTGCAAATAATTAGTGTGAGAATTAGAGTTATTCGACTCTCTTGTTGTAGGCCAAATCTTTGCTGGATGCGTTCCCTGCTTCAGACAAGTCATTTAGTAGACTTCTTGGTGAAGTTCCACTATTGCCACCGTCAGCAGTAAAGTTATTAGATGATCTCTGCTGTTCTGATGTTGTAGATTCCAGTGGGAAAGAGGTCCGTGATGGTGAGCGTGTCACTCAGGGCCTTGGTGCTGTGTGGGGTTTGATTTTGGGACGTCCAAACCATCGACAGGCATGCTTAGATATTGCTTTAAAGGTATATCGACTGTGCAGCTTCTCGGAGTAATCTGTCAAAACTCAGGGTTGTTTGGATTTATATTGTTGCATTATTTGGCTTCTTGTCACTTTTTCATCTTTTGCAATTAGGTATAGTTTACGACTGCCAACTTCTAACGAAGTATGAATTTAAAATGACAGATCCTGCAATTCAATGTGTTTTTTGGTTAATGAAATCTTAAATTACTTAATTAGTTGATTTTGACTTATCGGGGGTGACTGACTGACTATAATGATACTGGAGGCCAAAGGGGTCTGAGAAGATTTGTTCTTTTTTGCTTTGAATTTCAGAGAGACACACACGTTAATATTTAGTTTCTTGATCATGATCTTCCTGTGCGTTCAAGATTGTTTTGAGTAAAACAGAAGAGCAACTGTGGAAATGAGTGATTCTGAGTTATCGATGCTGGCTGAATATCTTCTGGTTCCCTTATTTCTCTTAATGATACCACACTTTCATAATTGAGTTAATACTATTTGAGCTGATCATGTCCATGTTTATGACGTATTGCAATAGAATAGACTGTCTTCTCTTTTCCTTTCCTATGTATCATTTCGTACGTTCCATTTTCTTATTATCCTTTGTTCCTTTCCCTATACATCAACTCCAGCCTTGATTGTCATACTTCTCCCAAAAATAAAGGACTTCAAAGATTGTAGGTTGCTTGTCAGAGTCTATTGGTTACAAGGAATGTGGTGAAAGTCTTCTTCCTTTCCCAGCAATTTACTGGCTGCTATCATTGACTTTGAGGCTATTGTGATTTCTTCTCTAGTTCATTAAAATCTAGTTGAACAGTCAGCTTGTATTTTTCTCGCTGATGTTATATCAAGTGAGCAGGGGGTTCAGAGTCTCTCAAAGATGCTTTTCAATAGATATTAGAGGCTTTCAAGAAGTTATTTAACCTAAAAGCTTAAGTTGTAGTTGAGACTCAAGAATTGGTGTCATAAGTTACTCTTAACATGCCATCTGGTACCAATTGTAAACAAATGTAACTTACTCCCTCACATGAAGTGTGGACAATTCACAACAAATCATAGATTCAGCGAAGGCTAGGCAATGTGGTTTGAACATGAGATCTTGTAGCCATACAAGGCTCTAATCTCATGCCAAGAAATCTTTTGGCTAAAAAGTTTAAACTCTTGGGTGAGGCTAAAGAAATGGTCATATACTATTCTAGTAAAAGCATGGGGTAAGCTGGTCATCATTTTTATGGGCCAAATTTTGCATAAATTGTGTGTATATAATTGAATTTGCAATTTTCACTCATGTAAGTAATATTCTGGTGCAGTGTGCTGTTCATTTACAAGATGATATACGGGCAAAAGCTGTCCGGTTGGTATGTTTCTTCTGTTCTTTGTTTTAATGTCTTGCTGTTGGTCAGCTGTGTGTCTTGACTTCTTTTAAAATTCATCAGCTATTAAGATGATAAAAATTCTGTGTTCTATAGGTAGCGAATAAACTCTATCAGCTTGACTACATAACAGAACACATCGAGCAATTTGCAGTCAATATGTTGCTCTCTGCAGTGAATCAGCAAATTTCTGACCTAGAACTTCCACAATCAGGATCAATTGACCAAAGAGAAGGGGAGGTATGGAGCATATTCTATATGATTTTTCTTTACATGTAAAATTTTGGCAACATATTTGATTTATGAGGAACAATCCATAAAGGATCTTAAAGGAAGAGGAACATTTGATATTATGAATATTAGACCTCATGAATAAGGAGATGAAACAGCCCTTTTTTGACCGAAATTTTGGTACTTTGAAGGCTAGAAGGTGTCAACATCAGAGCTCATGCACCCATACGTCATTACCATGCAATCTTGAGCTAGTAGTGAACTAGTGATACATATCACAGACCAGGAAAAAGAGCAGCTTACATTGTTAATTGTGCTTTTCTGCTTGCTATTGGGTTTTAAGAACTTCTACACCAATTTTAATTGAAAACTTAATGTATGTGTTTGTGTGAGTGTGTGAGAGAGAAAGATCTTTATTCTCTACTGAAAATGTTTTAGAGAGATCACATTATTCTTTTTTGAAATCTTTATCAGGTTGGAAATGAGGAAATATCAGTTAGTGGCCCTCAGAGCTTGGGTACTGGAAGCAGTGAAAATGATTCCATGAGAACTGCACAGCTTCTGGTCCAAAGTTCTTCAACCATTTCATTACCTGAAGCACAACGGTTGATTTCTTTATTTTTTGCTTTGTGCACAAAGGTCAGGATGCCAGGATGCACCATGATTCTTAAAAGTTCTTATAAACTTCCTTCCGTGCCTGAATAATGCTGACAGATATGTCTTTAATTTCAGAAACATAGCCTTCTGCAACTTGCCTTTGATGTCTATGGGCGGGCGCCAAAATCTGTAAAGCAGGTCTGCATTTATTCCTCACAACAAATTTATGCCAAGAAGTTTAGCTTAATCCAAACTTATATCACATATAGGAACTTGAATATTGTTTTATGTTAGTTGGCTTATATGTCAAATTAGTATGCATGTCTTAGTACGATTAGCGTCATTTGATGTTCAAAATAGGGCTACATTTTGTGTCATCCGCATTAGCCTTTGATATCTTGAGCTCCATGGTTCTAAGCCCTGGTTTTAACATTCCTGTTTAAACCATGTTGAGTTGAAGATCGATTTTCCTAAGCTCAATACCTGATGATACATTCCTTGATTGTAAGTAATTACCATTAATTCTATATTAGATACCGTAAAACTATATGTATCTGAAAAGAATTGTCTTGACAGAAATGGCAAATGCTCCTGCCAGATGTGTATAAAGTTTTCTTTGTGCTGGTATTCAAAGTTTTATGACATTAGGACAGTACAATGTGTTCTGCCCTTCTTGTTCTTTTGGGAGAGCTGAAACTAGTGCTTACAATGATAATTGTCCTTGTCGAGCTTAACTATTTTTTCTTCATGATGCAGGCTATGCACCGGCATATTCCAATTCTTATAAGGGCTCTCAGATCATCTTTTTCTGAATTGCTTCGTATAATATCTAATCCACCAGAAGGATGTGAAAATCTCTTGATGCTGGTAATTCAATCTTCAACATCAACAACATTTATTCTTTCAAATATGTTCTGATGATAAGTTTTGTTATCTGGCAAGGTGCTGCAAGTATTGAGTCAGGAAATGACACCTTCTTCGGATTTGATAAACACTGTGAAGCACTTATATGAGACTAAGTTGAAGGTTGTTCCGTTATATTGGGCATTATGATTTACTAATCATTAGCTGTTGATCAGTCACCTTCTGACTTAAAATTTTGTGCAGGATGCTACAATTCTTATCCCGATTTTATCCTCACTTTCCAAGGATGAGGTCTGCTCCACCTTTTCCATTTCTCTTTCCTTCTTCTTTTTTTGTCTTCTTTTGCACTTAGTTTTTATTCGTTCATCAGGTATCAACCTTGTGAATAGAAGTACCTTATCAGTTCTGATTGAAGTTATGATAAGCCTTCTCTATTTGGGATCTGCGATGAACTACTAGACTTTCTTTGTGGATAGAGGTTTCCTTTCAGAAAGTAACAAAAAATAATGAATCATGACTTATATAAGTTAAGGGCTTTTAGTTGTATGAAAGACATCTTTTTGCTTCATAACATAAGCTTTCCCCTGCAGAGGAGGAGAAAACATAGGAAAGAGGATCTTGACAAACATTTAGCCTTAAGCAAACCATGACTACTGCTCTTTGGATATCTTTTCATGTGTGCTGGTGTTTTTCTCCAATATGAATGCCATTGATAATGTTTTGAGAAACTCAACTTCTTCATTAGCTTTACAATTCCACATTTAATTATATCCTTGTCCTTTCTCTTTCTTCACATTCATCACAAATTTGGATGTGTAATCAAGTTGATTTTGAAATTTGTGTTTCTGTGTAGTAGCTTCAAAGAAAACATGGGCTTATTTCCTGCGATGATATCTATAGTTCGTAATATAAAATTCTAGGCATCCTGACCAACTCTCAGGAAGAACTCACCTAATCTGTTATGTAATATGGAACACAAAAATGACCACAGCATGCTGTGTGTAGTAATTAGGCAACCAATGACTTTGTCAGCCAACTTAACTTCAATTTTGGTTGTTTACATTTGTCATCATGCCTGATTATTTTATGCTTTTAACCTGCTTGATTTATTGTCCGACCTTGCTTTAAAATTTTATACGGTCAAATTGGGTGATAAACGATTTTATTAATTATGTATACCCAGTTTCTTATATGTTCATGCTGAACTAAAGATGTCAAATAATTAAAAGAGAAGTATCTTACAAATTAAAAGACTCATATAAGAAATTTCAATTGGGAATTTGGAGGGTTACATCTGAATTTACTGTGACCTAGTATGTGCGTTGTTATAGATTAGAAAAAAGGTGGAACATTTTGATTGGAAAGATAAAAAGGCTCCCAAGCACAAAAGGAAGACGTATCTAATGTTATTTTGTTACAAGGTGCTTTTTTTGATGTGAGACATCAATATTTATTGTGTTTGTACTCGCAACTTGTTTTATTAGACTTCTTGAGAATTGTTATATTCATGTTCTCATTATGATATTTGTCCTTTATGTCCATATCATAAGTTTTTCATGATCATCTATGACAGGTTTTACCTATTTTTCCACGACTTGTTGCTCTCCCAATAGAAAAGTTCCAGATGGCAATTGCTCATATACTACAGGTATATGGAAAGTTTTTAACTTTTGTGCAAGATTATTATCACTTATCTCAGATGACACCTTTATTTGTTGTATATACAATCACTTTTAAATTTTGGACCATATTTAGCTGTGATGAATACCAATATTAGATTTTAATGGTCTTGAATCATTTATAATATCATGCATGTGTGAAATTGATGTTTGATGTCATATGAAAGTAGAGGTAAGAGAAGGGAGGGGGATATATATGGTTTTACATGATTCAATTTTAAGGTTTATATTCATGAACACAAGAGCTGCAAGGGCATTGGGGTTCATTAGGTTTATACCAGTTTATTTATTAGAGGCTATTGCAAGATTTCATCATATAGTACTACAATATTTTTTCACAGGACCTATGTTATTCAACTATAAGGTAAATATGTTCCATGTAATAATGCTAGTAAGTGGGTGCTAGTTTGCATATCAAGTCTGCAATGCGCGCCAGAAATAGTCACCTAACAATGGCAACAACATTTAAGGGATTCTTTTTTTTTTCAATGGCAATCACATTGTTTTTTTTTTCTGCTCCTTTAAAAGAACACTGGCAAGAAAATAAACCCTAGTTTGCTGGTGAGGAAGGGGTTAGATGTTATTGTGGGAAAGAATTTTTCTATTTCTAATATATTGAATAGGAGTATACAATCATATATAGGACATTACAAGTAGGAATTTAAATCTGGAAAGTTATCTAAAGCTATCTAATGTAATCCCTTAATTTAA
>JANZLC010013063.1:0-11460 GCA_026413385.1 Erythroxylum gracilipes
AGATTTGTTCGGATGACATTAAAATAAGTCTGTTTGAGTTTAAGAGCGTGGTGAGGAATCCCTCCCTCGTGGGATGCACGTCCAGATGTCACGTAGGACGTCGGACCCGCGACTCACTGGGGAGGGGTTCCAACATGTGGAGAGAGATCCTGTGTGATATCTAATAGTTTTTAGAGTGCTTTAAATCTAATTAGTGTTTATAAATTAGTGTTTAATGGTTATAACTCGAGAGAGAGTAATCAACCATATGATCGTCTAGAACCGACACCCCATTAACACATAATCAACAAAGTTAACATTAATGATAGGTAAAATCTCCTTTTTTATAACTTAATAAATTCTTTAGTTGATTTCCATTATGTGTGCTTGTTGCTTAATTGTTAATTCCTTCGTGTTTAATTTCTGATTTAATTGGTTGAATTCAATTCTCGTATTTACTTCCCATTGCATTATTTATTTTTAGTTTCATATCTTTTCAGCCTTAGATTTTTATAGGATTAGATTAATGGCCCTCCTCATGTGATCGACACCTCTTATACTACAGTTGCGACCTGTACGCTTGCGGTATTTGAGAGCTTATAAATTTTAAAGCTTGAATGACACGATCAAGTTTTTGGTGCTGCTGCTGGGAAGGGTGAAGTAGTTTAGTTCTCTTAGTCTAAGGCATTTTAGTTAGTTTTAAGTTTTTCTATTCTACCCATTTTTTTTGTGTTAGTTTGGCTTCATAGAGCTTGACGTCACTCGTCTAGGACATTAAATTAGAAGAGCTCGGTGTGAAGAAGAACAAGAAACTGTAAAGGCAACAATGGCCGAGGAGTTTCACTAAGAGTTGGATCAAGGAGCGAACCAAGGGCATTAACCGAGAACCCTTATGGACTTCATGAGATTGGGCTTCAATGAAGCCAATCAAGGTGCAGCTGGGCCAACCGTGTAAACAGCTTCCTTTGAAATCAAACCAACCCTTATAAATATACTTCAACAAAATGTGCAATTTTATGTATTAACGAATGAAGACCCGAATGCATATATTGTCAATTTCCTTGAAATCTGTGATACCTTCCGTTATCATCAGATGTCGAAGGACGCTTTAAGAATGAGACTCTTTCTTTTTACCTTAAGGGATAGAGCAAAAGCTTGATACCATTCCCTTAACCTGATTAATGTCACCACTTGGGACCAATTAGTTCGTGCCTTCTTAGATACATACTTTTTGCTTACCAAGATTATGAAGAATATCAAGGAGATCAGAAACTTTTAGCAAGGTGATGGAAAATCGATTTATGAAATGTGGGAGCGATACAAAGACTTGCAAAGAAAATGTCCACACCATAACCTACCTAAAGAATTTATTTTGCAAACGTTCTATAATGGAGTAACCCCATATACAAGAGGAACAATTGATGTGGCTTCAAGAGGATCACTTATGAGGAAGATGATAGATGAAATAGAAGAGTTGTTAGAATAAATGGAGAGTAATAGTTGTTTATAGATGAACGAGCAGAGTAGATAACCTGCAACTCTTCATGAGTAAAAAGGAGTTGTAGTTGTCGATCGAATGACAGAAATAGAAGCTAAAATTGATAATTTAACTCATCAATTAAAAAACATGAAGGCTTCATCCTCAAATACAGTAAAAGTTGTTTAGCTTAAGTGTGAGCTCTGTGGGCAGATGGATTATGATATAGTCGATTACTTCTTGATGAAGTATAATGGATCAGAGCAACTAAACTATATGGGAACCCAATATGGTCGAGGAGGGAGGAATAATCCCTACTCCAACATATACAACCTTGGGTGGAACAATCATCCAAATTTCTCTTAGTCAAACAATGTTGGAGGATAGTTTAGACCTCAAGGACCACCAGGTTTCTAGCAAGACAAACCGAGTTCGATGGAATCCAAACTGGACAAAATTTTAGATAAAATTGGAGGTATGGAGGATGCACATAAGAGGCTTCAAGGCAAGTTCGAGCAAGTTATAAAAAAGCACACCTCTTTGATAGATAACCTGGAGGTCCAAGTAGGTCAATTGACAGAAGCAATAGCAATTCAAATTGCAGGAACCCTTCTAAGTAACACTGAGTCCAATCCAAAAGAACGAATTATGGCCATTACATAAGCGCCTGAGGAGGAATCGCACCAAGTTGAAGACAACGAAGGAAAGGACAAGAATAAAGTTGATAAGAATGTTTTTCGAAGTGAACCAAAATTACAAACAACCCAGAAGCATCAACGTAAAAATCCCTACCCCATTTTAGAACAATGAAAGCCAAATCCATTGAGGAACAAGGGAAGGCAGAGGTGCAAGAGAATAAGGAAGGCTCTCTGCTGGCAAGGTACAATTTGTCTGAGATAATAAAGTACTAACCCCTTATTCCATTCCTAATCAAATCCATAAGGAAATCTAAGGAAGCTGAGCTGAATGAAGTTGTAGACATGATGGAGCAACTAGAAGCATAACTTACATTGGTGGAATCGATAAGGGGAAAGGTGGAAAAAGAACTGGAGGAAGAAAAAAAATTGACGACACCACCAAAGAAGGAGGATTCAGGGATTTTTATATTCCCTGCTTTCTAAGGGTATCAAATAGAGAGAGCTTTTGCCAATTTGGGAGCCAACATAAACATGATGTCGTATTCCTTATATCAAAAGCTGGGGTTCGGTGAGATAGCTCCCACCAAGATACTAGTAAAAATGGCAGATAAATCAATTCATTGTCTCAATGGTATCATACATGATGTACATGTTCGAGTGGAAAAGTTTATTTTTCCCACGGATTTTTTATACTGGACATAGAAGAAGATACAGAAACCCCAATTATCCTCAGGCAACCATTTTTGGAAACTGCTTGATCAATTATTAATGTAGATGGAGGTGAGCTGACTCTAAGGGTAGAGGAGGAATATGTGTCTTTTATCGTAACCAAGAATGAAAAAAATCCTCTCCAACCTATGACCATCATAAAGGGAATGGATTTTAGTGGAGAAAAAGAGAAGAATGATCATCAAAAGTGTTCTTTGGAAAAGAATAAATCTCACAAAAGAAGGAGAAGAAAGAATCGAAAAAAGGAAGGAGGCGGCATAAGTAACCAGGTGGCACACTTACATTTTATGAGATTGACAGCCGAGACACAATTGAGGAATTTTATTAAACCACCTTGAGCAAAGAAGAGCGTCAAGATAATGACATTAAAAGGAGCGCTACATGGGAGGCAACCCATGGTTTTTAAATTATCAGTTATTTCCTTGATTTTAGATAGTTTGAATTTCGTAGTTAGATTGTTCCGGTTCCAAATAAATATCATAGAAGAGTATGGAATTAATTTTGATAAAAAATGATCAGGAAGGAAAGTGTAATGACGTAATGTGCTAAAAAAAAGTTAGGAAAGGATCTTGGGGGGGGGGGGGGTGTATAAGGACAAAAGATGAAAAAATCAGAATTGGTGAAGTTATTTCAGGCCATGATCGTGGCCTACAACAGGGCATTTCAGGCACACATTTTTCAGTCTTTTTCTAACAAAATTGCCCTCCTCTTACCTATATATTCAATTATAACCTCATTTCTTCCATCACTTTCATTTAGACTCTCTTTCTCTACAAATAAGATATTCAAAGGCTCTCACTTCCCTCTACCTACACTCAGCTCCCTTACTTTTGCAACTCTTGCACACTCTCATTCCTAATGGGGCCAAGGATTAAGCAGACTACTAAAGGCACCCAATCAAAGAGGAAAACCCAAGTATCGGGCCGTAAAAAAAGAGATAGGGTAGCGAATTACGAAGCGCCTTTCCTGATCTTTTCAAATGAGGAAGGTAACCACTTTCATTCCCTTCGTAATAAGCAAATTATAGTTCCCAAGTACTTCCATTTTGAGACTTTAGATAAACTAGAATTGACAGATAAGGTAGAGAATCTAGCAGAGAGAATTCAATGGGAAAATTCATTCATTTTCGATATCCAGTTTACGAAGAACTAACCCTAGAATTCTTTACATCCCTTTAGTTTGAATCCAATAAATCTAAGGAATTGTGGTTTAGGTTGTAGGGAGAACCTTATGAGCTTAATTATGATAATTTGTATAAAATTTGTGAGTTCCCCGAATCGTCCGTAGTGAATCAACACGATGATTCCCGTGTCACCCTTACTGGACTGAATTAACTAGGTTAAAGCGCTTTGACGCTAAGAATGCACATAACAACATCATCAGGAGCCATAAGCATTTATTGTTGTACAAATTTATGTGTCAAACTATTTTTGACAAAATGAAAACTAACATGTGTTCGATGAAGGAACTTTTCCTGTTGTGGTGCATAGACCACAACATTCCAATTTGCACAACCACCCATATCTTCAACGTAATTATTTCTACTTGAAGTAAGAGGAGCAATGAATTAGGAATGACTTACTTGTTTTTGGCCATAGTTGATTATTACGGAGTTGAGTGCAACAGATTCACGGTTTACCATCTTGAATTCATGAACCATTATCATCTATGGTGAGTTGAAATCCTGAAGTCTCATAATATGGAACTTTAGAATATTAGTGCCAAAACACACGTCAAGATCAAGACCAGTCAAACAAGTTCGAGCTTTCAATAATAACAAGAAGGGGATTCGACAAACGAGGAGTCTGGAGAGGAGGACGAAGAAGAAGAATCAGGATGGAAGAAAGTACAGACAACAATATCTGATCAAACCAAAACACTGACAAATACTTTTTCCGAAAACTCCAAGGTAATGAGGAACATGGTAAAGGAACAAAGATGCTAGAGCCGGGGCATCAGATGTATCTGTAGGTATTTTGAGGCTCAAAGTGTGCAACTACCGCCTCCCTCACCATCATCACCTCCATCACCGTAAGGCTTTGTTTCCAAAACTTTTCTTTTAAATCTAGTATTTTTTTTATTTTATTTCATTCCATGTGTGTTTGTTTGTCTCATTCTATTGGATCCCGCTTCCGGAACCCAACTCTTGCGGACTCATACATCTGTTGGATCCCGCTTGATTCCAGAATCCAACTCTTGCGAATATCATCATACTTAACTTGAGCATGCATATTCCATTGAAGGGTTATTACATTGAACCCTCATTAGCCATCATTAGTTCATCTTCATTCTCATAACATCCCAAAAATTTCCTTAAAATTTGTTCAATGGTGTGCCCATACAAATCAATCACCATGCTCAAACTCATTTCTCCTATTTGTGAACAGAATTTGGAAATTCTCAAACCAGAAATTCAATTTGAATTTTTCAAAGAAATCATAGCTCTGAGTCTCTTCTTTCTTTTGAAACAAGAAACATTTTAAGCGGAGCTCTATGGATCAAGATATGCTTAAAAATCCTAAGCATGTTCAAACCCTAACCATGGTCTTATAACTGATTCCTCATTTTCTTTCCATAAAAGTTTTTCAAATCAATTACAAAAGATACAAATTTTCATAGAAAGATAGATACATGTCTTAGAAATCTATTGCTTCAAGAATCACTTTATTTCGAGGTCGGACGAGGGAGTTATGACCAAAAGAATCCAACATGTTCATAGCCTCAATCATGCAGTAACATGTCATGGAGAGATTGTCATAACATTCACCAAAAATGTCAGATTGATTTCGTTTCTGGACCATTTGAAATTAGACTTCTATATCTACAACTTTAATGAAGACCACAAAGTCAGATTCTGCCTCTAAAAGGGTCAAAAATCGTGATTTCCTATGACTATCCCGTGAATGTCCGTTTAACGAACATACATGTCCATTTAACGGACATTGATCGGCCAAAGAGTACCATTTTACCCGAGAAGGTTCGTTAAACAGACATCAAGTCTGTTAAACGGACATGGACAGTGCTAGGGGTCCTTTTTGACCTATAAAGGTCCGTTAAACGGACCTAAAGTCCGTTAAACGGACATGGGGGTTTCCCAAACCCCTCAAAACCCTCTCCTATGCTTCCTACAACCAATCTAACATCATATTCAATCAATATCTTCCTAAATTCAACTCTTCTAGTGCAAATTCACTTCATAACAACTTAAACACCAAATTTATCTCATAAAACTCTCAAATTTCAATCCATTTGGTTCGTTAAAACCACTAATTCTCATCATTAAGCATAGCTGTAATCATACACAAATCCTATGCAACATCATAACTTGTAACAATCATATCTCTTCATTCCGATGTCCAAAACTTACAAACTTTATAGCGTCGGAAAGCTAAAAGGATCATATACAACTTATAAGAAGACAATTTTGGCTAATTCTACCTAAATCATTCCAGATTTTCCTTGAATCAGAACTAAATCTTATCCATGTGAAAACTTGAAACTGTCCCAGATTCACTTGCTCTATTACAACATCATTCTTGTCCATTCAAATACCAATCCTTCTTTTTCATGACATTTCACTTACAAGTAATAGCAACTTATATTCAAAGTTCATCAACTCAATTGGATTACTTCTTTAAGTGTAATTAATTCCAACTTAGCCTCATCCATAATTAAGTTATGTTTCAACTCCACCTCATTTTATAACCATTTAAATTCCAACTTTTCTTCATCCATTCTTAAATCTTAGCTCATTTGACTTGTCACATTTAGCTACATCTCATCATCTAAAATTCCTATGTGTCTTTTAATATCTTACTAATGTGTGTGTGTGTGTGTGTGTGTGTGTGTGTGTGTGTGTGTGTGTGTATACATACATTCGTCATCAACTTTCTGCACATATTCAACCTCATTTCCACTTTCATTTCACTTCTAACTATAACCTTAATTCATCTCATTCAAAGAGCATAACTCAACACTTGGTTAACATAACTTTCACTTTCCTTATACCCTTAATTCACAACCCATAACATCTACATAACAACTCATCACTCATGGTTTTCATACTCTCACAATAGGATACAAATACATGTACTCATCCATCAATTTGCTGCACTTAGTATACAGCTTCAAGTCCAATTTTGAAACTCTTATAGACAGAATTTGAATTTGATGTTTTCATGAAAAATATATTCATATGTCTTTAATTTAATCCAAATCAAAAATCATTACATTTGGATATCTACATAATAAGTTATAGCTAAATTATAGATGCATAATTAGTGGAAAATGTTACAGCTAACATTTTTTCAGCACACTTTAAACACCATTTACTCAATTAATCCAACATTATATCATTCCATAAGCTATTACCCATCAAAACACCAAAGCAAGACATTAATCCACCATATTACTCATTCATATTTCAGAATGTACTCATCCTCATTTTATGAACATTTAACCTCTAACTATCATCAAATATGTTGTATTCATCAAAGCCATGAAGATTAATAAGCTACTTCTTGATTTACCCAAAGCTTCTTCAATCACTATGAAACCCTAGCTCCTTCAACACATACAATCAACACCCTTTTAAGGTGGAATAGGTTGGTTCTTTTAATAACAAGATAGAGAAGACAATGAATCTTGAAGAAACAAAGTGAAAGAGTTGAACAAAATCAACGTGATGAGGGTGAGGTGGGATAGTCGTGAATGAAGGAGAGAAAGGTGAAAAAAATTGAAGAAGATGGAGAAATGAAGCATGTATCGTAAATGGACAAGTGAAAGACCATAAGATGGTCTTTAAGTTGGATAAAAATTTGTGAGTGGTGAGTGGCAAGTGTTGTGACACTTGTCACTTGCCACTTGTCATCTTATTGTGGTCTCTATTTGGTTCTTTTAAAAAGCTAGTCTATTTGTCTCTAATTTTCAACCCAATTGACTCCCAATTTTCAATGACACTTGTCATTAAATTTCAATGTCATATATAAAATTTTTCACTGCTATTTGACTCTTATTTCTACTATTATTCATTAATTGTTCTGTCACTTGGCATTTTTCCTAGTTTAAAAATATCCTTAAATTCCAGAAAATTTTCATATTTCTCCAAAAATTATAATTCACTACTTATACACTCCAACTCAACTTTTAAGACACATAATCTATAATTCACATTATAATTACATTAAAAAAATCATTTATACCCAAACAATGTCAAATGAGTGCATGAACAATTCATTACAATGTGTGCAATAATCAAATTCACATGTGTGTATGGTAACATTATGCATGAGCATGAAATGTATTTTTCTAATCTCTCATTGCTATTTCTCAATTACAGAAATCTAGGGTTCTAATCCTTAGTATGAAAGCGAAATGTTAGATAAACTAAGAAAAACACTTGAGATAAAAACACTTCCCGAAATATGTAGTTTCATCAATCAAAAGTGTGGGAAGTGGTAGAACAATATTTGATGTGAACTATTGAGAATAATCACGATCAGTCCATGCATACATCATCAAAATAACATCAATCGAACAAACATTTCATCACCAAAACGTCATGAAAAATATAGCTGCAACGCCACGTCTATACTGGACGTTTTTCACACAAAAACAATATATGGCAACCCTAAATCATCAATCAAACTAGTAGCCCCAATCAACGAAAATGCAGCCACGAAAACTCAACAAAACAACAAATGTTTCGTCATCGAAACCTCATAAACACAAGAGTTACAACACCTCCAAGACATCTGGAAAATATTTTTGTAAAAACACCACATACGATAACCTACAAAGTCACGCAACCTTTGGAGAAAAATACCCAACAAATCTGGACAAAATCACAAAAAATAGTTTATGATGTATAAAATTCCAATTGTCAAGTCACCATATTGTAGTCATTTTTCTCCCACAAATCAGCCTAGAAAATTCACACTATTAGGCAGATAAAATCAGCTGTCGACTATGGATAAAATCACCAAAAAATCAGCTGCCCTTAGTTAGCCATTATCCCAAAATAAGTTGTCAAATAAGAGTCCAAAAATCACCAAAACTCTACATCTTATCTTAATCAAGATATGGTAATTTGATTTCAATTAAATCCTATCATGACTAGGATTTTT
Source organism: Erythroxylum gracilipes (assembly GCA_026413385.1). Taxonomy (NCBI): domain Eukaryota; kingdom Viridiplantae; phylum Streptophyta; class Magnoliopsida; order Malpighiales; family Erythroxylaceae; genus Erythroxylum; species Erythroxylum gracilipes. The sequence goes on from JANZLC010013063.1 coordinate 8,949, forward strand.
TATCCCAAATAAACCTCATCTTTAAAGAGTCTCACATAAGGTAGAATAATCATAATATTATTTCTCAAATAATCAAAGATGTCCAATTATAAATAATGCCCAAAATATCATAACACACAACTTAACAATCTCCCCCTTTTTGGCATTACTTGTCATATATTGAAACTCCTTCTAAAAAAGATAATTGGACACATAATCATCAAGTTCACAAATACCACATGAGAACTCCCTCTTAATCAAACATGAGGTTCCAAATAACTTCCAAAGAAGCACTTGGAAAATATCTAAATAAAAAATAATCCGAAGTTAACAAAACAACCAAATTCTCTAAGTAAACACAATAGCCACAGCCACTACATCATTCATTCTTTCCCTTGGGACAAAAAGATGCCAAAAAGCAAAACTAATAGTCACAGAGATACCTTGAAATCTCCCCCTGAATTGAACAGTCATATCAAAAGAAAATTAACAATCTTATATCTCTCCCTTGGGACAAAACAATGCCAAAACGAATAATGTCTTCAATGTGTTCAACCTTAGCGAATAAAGAAGCATAAAAATTAACAGTAGGTGTAGTGGCAAAATCATAAGCAGGCTAAGATGACAATTTATCACCAATCAGAACAATTGCCAACATATTATTACTTATATCAAAGACATCCGTATACAACTGATTAAATTCAAAAACTCCAAAAATGCATTCAACGAGCCATAATCAAACTTAATCAATCTCCTCCTCACATAAATCATATGAGCACAAACTGTCTAAATTCATGCAACCCACAATATAGAGAGAAACCAAGATAAACTTGGGAAATCCAAATTATAGAAAATATGAATCATCCTACAGATCTCCAAGCATCAACATATTCTTGACATAACTCCTAAATCAAAATCCAAAAACAGAATTCTCAAATCATCAAACAGAGCCTCATTCTCACATCAAATATACTATTCAACAATTAAGGAAAAGTCAAACAAACACCAATCACCTAAACCTTAGAAAAATCATAAATCAAAAACTCAAAAAGTCTTGACATTAACTCCTTCGAGCCCTCATTTAAAAAAAACAAAATCAAAATATGCTTCAAATATGTAAAGCGTACAATCCATGTACCCCTCGAAGAAATTCAAACCTGGCTTATTCTTTATCATATCATCATCTCTATCATCAGATGTCTAGTTGATTTCTTTTCCAATGATAACTAACTGTGAAGTTAGACAGTTTCTGGTATTAACTCCCTTGCATGTTTATTCTAATATGTGAGAGTGATTTTTTTTTAACTCAAGTTTGCTTTGGTAACATTGCCTGCTGCTTAAAGTTCATTGAAGAGTATCTAGATTTTCGAATTTGAGCCCTTTGAAATATCATTTGTAACAACTTATAACATTTCGGCCTTATGTACCCGATAACCCTAAGAAAATGACATAAAGGTATAAACCTCCGATTCTTTCTTAAGATTTCTTCTTGGACAAATTTGATTGTGGCATTATTCTCATCATTAAACTTAGAACTTTCATCTTTACAATCAATGCCTTGGAGATCTCCTTTAATCATACCAATTTCTAGCAATCGTTCTAATTTTTCTGTACCTCCATTTAGCATTCTTATTCCTTTTTCCGTACTGACCAACTTCAATTTTGTTTCACCAAGTTCATCTAATGTAGACAACAACTTCTTCTTGTTAAGTCAATTATAATGCATATATTTTGGACTTAATATTTATTGATTTGTGAAAATTGTGTTCATAAATTGATGGAATTAATTGTTAAATGTTCACAGATGGTTTTCAATGCCGTAAAGACGAAAAAGGACCAAAAAGGTGCAAAAGAAAGAAAGAAATTCGAAATCCCCAATCTGGACAAAATTCAAAGATTAGGCATGTCCACGCCTAAGGTCAAAATCCTAAATCTACAGATTTTCTAGAATTGGATTTCAATTAAAACACAATCACCCAAGATCTTCTGGAGTCCTTTTCAAGAAGTCTCCCACCTAAATTAGAAGACCACCTAATCTAGACAAAATCAAGAGGAGATAATGAAGAGATTCACATCAATTAGGAGAGGGAGTGGTTGCCGCATATATATATATATATGTATTAGGGGGCATTAGGAGGCAACAATCGTAGGTTTAGGTTTAGGTTAGGTCTTTTGGCTGCTGCACTTTTCTTTCATTCTTGTTTTAGTTTTCTTCATAGATTCAATTAGGTATTTTCATTATTTTCATAAAAGACTTGTTATGGAGACTATTTGTTTTATTATTTCTTTTGATTTCAATTCAAGTATGAGTAGTTAATTTTCTTATCTTGGTTTAAGGATCCATGTTACATGTTATTATGGTGAGATTGTCTGGATACATTTTATGATTATTAATGAACATTGAATATCTTCAGATCTACTTTCTAATTGGATTTGTTGGTTTCTAGGAGCGCTATTAGAGATTAATTGATTCAACCGCTAGGTTAACGAAATATGACGTTCAGTTTCGGTAACCATAAGTAGCAATTAGGAT
>JANZLC010013170.1:0-11452 GCA_026413385.1 Erythroxylum gracilipes
CGAATCTCCGAAACCCTAAACGTCGATAATCGTAGATTTCCTTCCCATCTTCATTCAATCCCTATTTTCAGTCGTAACATCATTCAATCAGGTTCATGTAACCAATTTAAAGCAAAGAAACGGATTAAACTCACTTGAAATGCTTCAATCTTCCAAGATCGTCAAACCCTAGGTTTTCCCTCTTCTTCTCTTCTCACTCACGACAATCTCCTTCACTTCTCCCTCTTTCTATTTTCCTTCTTCTTTCTTATTTTCTAACTTTCCTAACCATTTATGTAAAGTCTAAAATGCCCTTGCATTTAAGCCTTAAAACCCTTAGACTCTTATTGGTCTTCCAAAATTACCCTTAATTAATTTAATCCAATTAATCATACTTTAGGCTAAAATGTAATCCCTTAATCAACTTTAATTTAATTCTATCCTTAGCATAATTCAACTCCAATTCACTAATCGTGTAAGACGTCAAAAATTCAAAACATGCCTCAAAATAAATAAAACAGGTTTGGGGTCCAACAGTTAACATGTTATTAGGGTAGGTTTTATTTATACTTTTATCTCTATGGTCATTAAACTAGAATGAATGAAATTTTCTAAATTTGATAGAAAACCTATGTATAAAGTTGTTCATAGCAATAAAAAGTGCGTTCATTTATAATTTACTCCTTTATTATGATAAAAATGATGTCAGTGAATGCTTTTAACAATTGGGATGGTAACTATTAGCCCCTTATTGCATGAAAGCATCTCATAACTAGCTGGAAACGGACCTAGGCTCGAAGGTTAGCTGGATAACACGCCTGACAGTGGCATGCAAAAGCCCATGGTAACTTACCAAGTTAAATCAAATATGGTATGAGTTTTGTTAGAGTTTCTGACCCTGTACGGACTAACTTGGCCAAGGCTAAGTTCTTGATGACCTAAGGACTTAGTGTATATTCAAATGAATGGAGTATGGCTAACGGACTTGACATGGGTAAACATTAGGTCAGACCAGTATGCTATGAAAGGCTTTGGACTTGGATGACTCATCATCAACAGATAGAGATCGTGAAGAGATCTTGGATGACGTGGTAGATAAGATCACAACAAATAGACACCACCTCTAAAAGATAAAGACCATGTGAGAGGATCATCAGAAGATAGTGGAGATCTTCGTGGATATGGAGGTATCATTCCTAGATAAATAAAATCTTTATTTGTTACTTGTGATGTAGATAAACCTATCAAATAGTGTCCTATGGATAATGAGATGTAATCTAATTAGGATAAGATGTGATCTAGCTAGTTGAGTTCAATTAGGATTCTGACTTAGCTACCAAGCTAGAGGTACTTATAAATAGCTCATTTGAGTCTTGCTCCTCACATCAGATTGATAAAGCATTCCTATGTATACTTTAAAGGAAGTAATAAAGGTTAGCCTTTGTTGTATCTCTTTCGTGTTTCTATTGTTATCTTTGTTAGTTTAGTGATTTCTCAATAATCTTCAGTGAGAGTTAAACATCTGAGGGTCGTGTGACAATAAAAAATAATTCATTTTGTCAACGATCACATAGAAAGGCTGAAACTTACTTAAAAGAACCTAAGTGAGATTGTCGTGCTAAGGAGTAAGCACAACTTACGATATAAGTTTGGTCTTTAGAAGATCTTTCTAACAGTAACCATGTCTCTAATTAAGAACGGATTTTAAGAACTAAAAATGTTTAAAACTCTAATACAAGAATTCTACCTTTATAAAAAAAATATGATAGTTACTAAATAAGAAAAGGGAGGTATTTTGCAATTCCTATAAGCCCATTAATGTGTTATTATGCCTATTAGTCACGCAAGTATGAGGCTATGGAACTTTATATCTATGCTTCGGCCATAAATAAAGAGGGTCCCAATCTAACACATAAGTGCACACCATTAGTCTTCAACATCACGCCCATCTCCAACTAATAGCTTTTCTTTCTTATTCTTCTGCAACAAGCAATAGTTCCATAAGTGACATAGTTCCTCAATTAGGTAAGAATATATTATCATGAATCAACAAATATGAATCACCTTGTAAGTGGAGTTATCATTAATTATAAATGATGAACAAAAAGAATTAGCTTGCAAGTGGAGACATTACAATAAAATTGTAGAATAAGAAACAAAAACTACTCAAGTCAAAAAGATCACATAGGTTCACGCCAAACAGAAATTATACAACGAAAGAAATTTCTAGGAAATTATACCAATTTCCTAAGGTTTCTTGCCAAAATTTAGAAAGAAAATTTTAAGGAATTTCCCTAATTAGTTAAAAAGAGGAACAATAGCTGGAAGTTAGCTGGTTTTAAAAATAAAATAAGAAATTTAGTTAGAACTTTGTGGACTATGAGATCAAAGGGGATGAGTCGAGAATGAGTGGATGCCTAAAGTCCTTTTGGTCTTTTCTCATTCTTAAGACAAGTCCTAATTTTTTGTTTATGATAAAAGGAATATGAACGGGCAACCTCCAAGAGAATAAGAGTCTTCTTATTCATTTGTCCGTTGTAAGTTCTTCTTTCCTACTTTAGAGTTTAGAAACTGATAGGCCCTTAATCACACGCACAAAGTTCAGGAAATGTTCAGTTCACTTTATTAAACAACTACAAGCTTTTAGAGCCTTTCCATGATAAGAATACCAGTAATAACCACGTACAACTCGTGGCATTTGTTACAGACTAATTCAAAATTAATCCAAATAGACTCTATCTACTTGAGTCCTAATAAATAGGAGCATACTAATAACTTTGAAATAGTCAGACCCAATAATGCCTCCCCTAAACTGAACATAGTAGCATTCAGTTTAAACCCAGTGGTACCTCACACACTCCAAGCTCTTCTCGCAGTTTTATGAACACATCAAGCTTCAGGGGCTTAGTCATTATATCAGCTACTTGCTCCTTTGTGCCATAATGAACAAGCCTCACAACTTCTTCCTTCATAAGATCCCTTAGAAAAAGGAATCTAACATCAATATACTTACTCTTGCTATATAGAACTGGGTTATTGGACAGTTTAATTGTTGAACAATTATCACTTAGTATAGTTGTGGGTTGTCACTGTAGACAACCAAGTTGCTCCAGAATCCTTTGCATCCAGACACAATGATATACACAAGATGCTGTCGCAACAAATTCAGCCTCTGTAGTTGATAGCGTCACCACCGGCTGCTTCTTTGAAGCCTAAGAAACTGCCCCCCCATTCAACAAAAACGCATAACCACTTATACTCCTATCATCGATGTCCCCAGCATAATCACTATCTGTATAGGCAACTAATTTTATTGCATCACCTCTCGTGTAAAACAAACCCAAAGACACAGTACCCTTCAAATAACGCAACACCCTTTTTACTGTTTGCATATGCACCTCTGTGGGACTGGCCATATGTCTACTTAACAAACACGCCATATACATTAAATCTGGCCTTGTAGCAGTAATATACATGAGACTCCCAATTAATTGTTCAAATAAGGTTGCATCCACCTTGGCTCCTCCTCCTTCCTTCGAGAATTTAGAACCTAGTACAATCAGATTCTTGACTAGATTTCCATTATGCAAGTGAAACCTTTCCAACAATTCACCAGCGTATTTCTTTTGACTTAGATATATGCCTTCTAGTTTTTTGCATAATCTCAACACCAAGGAAGTATTTCATCTTCCCTAAATCCGTCATCTGAAACTCATCTTTCATGGAGTTCTTAAACTTCTTAAACATGTAAGTATCATTACCAGTAAAGATCAAGTCATCAACATACAAACTTACAATTAAAAGTCTCTTACCTCCTTCTTCTGACTTGATAAACAGAGTATGCTCATAATTGCACCGTGTAAAGCCTTCTTTGAGAAAATAAGCCTCAATTCTACTATACCAAGCACGTGGTGCCTACTTTAATCCATAAAGCGCCTTCCGGAGATTTTAAACCTTATGTTCTTCACCCTTACGAACACATCCCAATGGCTACTCCACATATACATCCTCATTTAGCTCACCATGAAGAAACGTACTTTTAACATCAAGTTGGTACACACTCCAACCTTTTTGTGCTGCTAACGCTAGAATTATCAATCATGTCCCATCTTGCAACTAGGGAAAAAACTTCATTGTAATCGATCCCATGTTGTTGAGCATAACCTATAGCTACCAACCAAACCTTGTACTTATCCACCTCACCATTCTCGTTCAGTTTGGTCTTAAAAACCCACTTTACGCCAATTTTCTTTGCCCCAACTAGTAGTGGTGTAAGATGCCAGGTCCCATTCTTTTCAATTGTCTCCATCTCATAGTCCATAGCTTTTCTCCATTTTTCTTCTACTGCTAGTTCTTCAAAAGAACAAGGATCTTTGTAGGAAGGAAACATCGCAAGATTGTTTGACTCATCTTCTTCTTCTGAAAGACCTTCTCCTGATACATAATCTTGCAAGTATGGAGGAGCCCTCCAAGATCTATTTGCTACCGAAAATATGTCACTTGGCACTTCTTGATTGACTTCCGGTACAACAGCATCGTGGTCTTCATTATTAATTTCAGTTGTAGCTTCTTCTTCATCCCCGGACTCTTCAGCTTTATCTTCATCATAACCATCCCAAACCAATACATCTTATCTCACTTCTTCTACTGTTTTTCCCCAGTTCTAGCCTTTATCTTCTTCGAAGCTCACATCTCGACTCGTCACTATTTTCTTAGTTACTGGATCAAACAACCGATATGCTTTCGACTCATTACTGACTCCCAGTAACACACAGGGGAAGTTTTTACTATCCAACTTGTTTCTTTCCTGGTCTGGCACGTGAACATGGGTTAAGCATCCAAAAACTCTAAAATAATCCACTTTAGGTTTAACTTCACTCCACAATTCCTTCGGTGTTTTCTCTTTCACGACCGATGTCAGGCTTCTATTAAGAACATATGTTGTCCATCTCGTAGCTTCAGGGAAAAATCTCTTTGGTACCTCTTTATCAATCAACATACACCGAACCATATTCATAATAGTCTGATTCTTGCGTTCGACTACCCCATTCTGTTGTGGAGTGTAAGCTGCTATGAGTTGCCTGCTTATACCATTATCTTTACATAAAGTATTGAACTTATTGGAGGTGAATTCTCCTCCTCTGTCAGTGCATAAATAACATATAGGTACTCCAAACTCTTTTTCAATAAGACTCTTGTAATGTTTGAAAGTTGTGAATGCCTTTGATTTTTCAATCAGAAAATATATCCACATCTTTCTACTATAATCATCAATGATTGTAAAAATGTACCTTCTATCACTGTTAGAAGATGGTGTGATTGGTCCGCAGATATCAGCATGTACGAGCTACAATTTCTTAGAAGCACGCCATTGACTCTTTTTTGGAATCGCCTCTCTGTGTTGTTTGCCTACCAAGCAATCAATACATGACTTAGTTGTGGCTTTCAAAAGTGGAATGCCCTTTACCATATCTCTATATCTTAATGTCTGCAGCCCCTTATAGCTCAGGTGTCCATATCTCCGATGCCACATCTATGATTCATCTTTTTCCATTGTTTGTAAGCAAGTAGAGCTTTCTGGTACCACATTAGCCAACATTAAAAACATCCTACTCGTCATCATCCATGTCTGCATAATTAAACCCGTTTTTGGATGATAAAGTCTGTATACTCCATGCTTTATAAGAATAGCTAATCCTCTTTCTTGAAGTTGGCCTATACTGAGCAAATTATTTTTCAAATTTGGCACATAATAAACATCTATAATTACCTGAGTTGTGCCTTCAATTTTTAGACATATATTTCCTTTCCCCATCACTTCCATTCTCGTATTATTGCCCAGTTTCACTTAATGTCTATATGTACCATCAAAATCCGAGAAGCACTGTCTGTTCCCACAAATGTGGTTGCTGCACCCGAAATTTAAGTACCACAACTCTTCCTTTTTTGCATTGTTAGTTTCCATAAAAGCCATCAAAAGCATCTCATCTTCCTCATTAACCTCAGTATAGTTGGCTTTCTTGTCCCTACTAGGACATTCATATTTAAAATGTCCTAGTTGATGGCATTTATAACATTCCACGGTGTCCTTGTTAATTTACCTTCCTCTGCCTCTCCCCCTGCCTCTAGTTGTAGCTCCTCTTCCTCGGCTTCCTCTTAACTAACCTTCAGTGCTTGCTCCTCTTCACCACTCTTTTTAAATTTATGTTCATGAACCAGCAGCGAGCATTGTAAGGCATCAACTGAAAGACTATCAATGTCTTTTGACTCCTCAATTGAGCACACAAGGTAATTGAACTTCTCGGTGAGAGTACGTAGAATCTTCTCAACAATCTTGACATCTGCCATGTCTTAACCATAGTTTCTTATGTCATTGAACACCACCATCACTCCCCTAAAATAATCATTGACCGTCTCTCCCGGTCTCATCTCCAGTAGCATCTCTGCGAAGACTTTGAAGCTGAGCATGCTGCACCCGAACATTCCCTTGATACTTAACCTTCATTGAGTCCCACAATTGTTTGGTCGTTTCCTTTTGAGCAATTGACTTCAAAATGATCTTGTCAATGGAACTGAAGAGATAATTCTTGGCTTTCAAATCCTTTGGCCTCATTTCTTCTAGGGTCTTCCTCTAAGCTGGTGTCAATGCTTCTTCAGTGGCTGGTTCTGTATAACCTTCATGGATGACACTCCAATACTCCTTTGATCTAAAGAGATTTTCCATTATTAAACTCCAATGATCATAATCCCCATCAAACTTGGGAATGCACGCTAGTGCAAAGCTGTTAGTTTCAGCCATCATCACACACTCACCTACACTCACAGTGTTTCACTCCCCTCTTTCGGGCTCTGATACCAAAATTTGATAGGCTCTTAATCACATGCACAAAGTTCAAGAAATGTTCAGTTCACTTTATTAAACAACTATAAGCTTTTATAGCCTTTACATGATAAGAATACCAGTAACAACTATGTACAACTCGTGGTATTTGTTACAGACTAATTCAAAACTAATTCAAACAAACTCTATCTACTTGACTCCTGATAAATAGGAGTATACTAACAACTTTGAAATAGTCAGACCCAACAGAAACCACCGCCCTCCTTAATTTCCAACTCTCCATTCCCTTCTCGTTCCATTTCTTCCTTGAGCGTCATCTTAGCCGCCCCTTTTAACTACCATCTTCTCCTAACATCATTATCTCCCTCACCAGTCTTTCTTGGAAACTCTGCCTTCTTCTTGCCTCAAGCTATCAACAATGTTATCGTACTCTTGCTCTAATGAGCTTTACAAGTCCTCATTTAGCAGCCATAACTCCAACATTTTATGAAAGAAAAATCACAAAAGGAAAAGAAAGCCTCCATCCTCCACTCTATCGAATCCATTGCCTCCAGTATGTTTAGCCTTATCCTTTTATTCTTTTTGCCACTATTACTATTCTTGCTTCCCATCACTGCCAAGCCTTATTAGAGGACTGACTAAACTAAAAAAAAAAGGGCATACATTGGCAAAGCCACACCGGTGAAGGCAAACAGATAGATAAAGGGTAGAAAATTGCCAACCTTTGTTTATGTCTGCCTCGATATTGCATTTGTTTGTTCCCTCTCTGTGTTCAGTGTAGATCATTTCTATATTCGTATCTTTTTTATATGTTATTTGTAACTTATTGTTACCTTATGCATTGTTTTGATTCCTTACGACTCTAGCACTACTCACCCAATGATAGGTAATATGACTTTGCATTTCTTCTAATTAGGTTTCCTTGATTTCATATATCTCAACTTCATTATTTTTGGTAACTATTTGGACTATTGCGGTTCATTCGCTATAAGGATGAGAGTTGTAAGGCGGTTCTAGGTTATCCAGAGCTAGAGTTTTAAACTCAAAATATAGGCTAAAATGCACCAATTATGATTGCGATATCTACTTCACCTTGTTTGCTTTAGAAGTCCTAAGTTTCACCATTATTATGACTCCAATATGAGCCTAAGAATCGAATGATTCAGCCTTCCCAATGCAGTATGTTAAGCTTTTAAGTCGTCTTATGTGAGCTTTGCTTTTGTCTCACTGGCTAAAGGAGTGAGAATTGTTCATTTTGTCAGAAAGGAATAAAAAAAAGGAAGCCAACTTATTCTTTTTGGAGATTGTTTTTTTCATTTTCTAACATATGACCCTACATCCATAATCTTGTTTTGGGGGTGGGACAAGTCCAATTAAATCCTTATCTCCAATTCTATGTATAAGCCATTGCATACCCAAATTCAAGAAGAAAAGGTCTATTTTAGGCCTAAACCCAACTTATTATGTGAAATTAATATGTATCTTATAATATTTTTATATATTATACTTTATATAATCTTAATTAATTTAAATTATTTCTAGTTTTAGTTAATAACATCAAGGGACTACAATTGAGGAAGTCACTTTTTAAAATTCAATTAAATAACGGATTACATCAAGAGGGCTACAGTTCATCTGAACATTTTTTAAATTAGAATGTGAAAGTTTACACCCAAAAGTTCAAATTAAAATTACTTTAAATTGTATTTTTCTTTTATTTATATTATTTTGTGATTTTTTAATCCCAATAAAAGTTGTAAGTGGTGAGAATCAAAGTTTATTTGAATTTAGACTTTTAGGCCTATCAGACTAGTTTGGTCCAAATATTTAATCTTAAAGCTAAGAAAATATGTTGGGCATTTAATTCCTTTCCTAAAGGTGTAACCCATTTCTTTTGATAAGGTGACGATTTTAATTTCAGGTTATTTCATATTCGATCCTCTCCTTTTTAACTCATTATAGTTTAGGTGCTTTATCTTTAAATTCCTTTTCTCAAATCCATTTAAGCTGACAAAACTTAAATTTACTTTTCTAAATTATTTGAATTTGCTTTAATAAAGGTTCATTTCCTATTTAAAGTATAAAATACATTTTTCATCTACAATCCCTTTTCATTCAAGATTTATTTTTTTAAAAAAATTCTTATAAATTTCTCATTAAACTCAATCAAATCCACCCAATCTCTCTTTCTTTAAATCAAAAGACAAAATTTCATTTCCATTTTATTGTTCAATCATAGATTATTATTTTACTTTAAGTCATATGACATAGTTTAAGCTGATTTAATGTTTTTTATTTTTAATTCTCAAGTAAAACCACAATCGTATAGATATTCAACCACATGTTTTATTCTCTTTATCCAACATGCTTTGATTTACTTCACACTTAAATTCATTTTCCTTCTAAAATCTCCAAAATTTACAAACATGTTTCATATATGATTAATTACCTTAGCGGCCAAAATAAGGTGCCTAACATCGTCCATATTTATAATTGGACCTTGAACTAATTCCTTTTTTCTTAATAGAACTTTTTGCGTACTGTTACCTTATATTTTCCTATACCTTTCTTTAGTAGAGTAGAGTAACAACTCTATTGAATATTTTTATCGGATACTTGATAAAACTTCAAAGATAATAAATATTTGGTTTCCATATCAAAAGATCCCTTAATGAATAAACATGCACCGATGCCTTCCTCTAATGATGATCCGTCTACATAGGCAATTGACCTTTGTGGTTATTCCTCTTGTTCCTCGACAGCTCTCTTATCCACACAAGTTATATAATCAACTTGAAGATCAAGAATTAGTTGTGATTTTAGCACAATCCTGGGGAGATGCCACATGTCAAACTCATTTATTTTTCACAGACCACTTGACTAATTATCTCTCTGAAAGATTAAGCTTATGTCGCATTACAGAAGAGGTATTAATTATATAAAACAAAATATCTCCATTTATCAATTCGAATTGATGAATATCTATTACAATATTGACAACGTGGGCTTGTAAGGCCAAAATTTATAAGCTAAAATACTGTATAAGTCACATTTCGTAAATTATTGTACTGTATCTCTACTCCTGTATGATTTTACTCATATAGCAAATCAACTTTTGTTTACTCTATTTTTCCTCGAAAAGTACAGCGTCGATGGCCTCGCGATTACCACAATAAGTAACAAAACAAGTATTTTAAACTTGTTTTTCATTTATATAAGTTCATGGTTAATCCTAAAGCTACAGTTAAAGTTGGTGTTATGATTAACACTCTCGACTTCCTTAAGTCTATATATGTTTAGGCTCCATACGTTGGAAATTTTGGTTAAGGATGGACAACAATTAATTATAATTTTAACCGCTTTAATAAATTTATAGTTAAGTGAATCAAATTTGATACAAATAAAAATAATAAAATAGCTCAATATAAGATATGAATTTCATGAGCTGAAATTTAGTGAGAAAAATGAACTTCAATTAGTGTTAACCGGATTTGTATTAGGCTTGTGATAGGGAAGCTTGATATAAATGCTATATATAAAAGGTTAAGGTCTTCTGTAGCTGCTTAAGCAAATTGTGAATGTATGGATACTCTGAGTCATTTAGAGGTTCACGTGTTAAGAAACCTATATAAAGACATTAACAATGTCTCAGTGATCAATTCCCATGATTACAGTGATAAACCCAGGATTTTAAAATAGGAGGGTCCAAATAAAATATAGATTTCACAGAAATTTTCATTTCAAAACGAAATAAAATATAAAGTTTTATTAAGAATATAAAATAATTAAAATTACAATGATCCTCACTTATTTTTTATAGATTGAAATCTTTTCATAGCAAGATCATTGTCAATATTTGCACAGACATCTCTTTTAATGTAACACAGTAAACAATCATTCAATAAGTCATCTTCCATTTTATTACGAAGTGAACTCTTGATAATTTTCATTGGGGAGAAAGCTCTTTCCATTGTGGCTGTAACAACTAATAAAAGTAATGACAATTTGACTAACAAATAAACCAAAGGGAATATATGATGCATTCTTGTTGCTACCATTCTCTTAGCAAGGTCTCCAATTCCACTCAATTCAGATAAATTCTTATCCATATGTACATCAATGATAAAATTTCCAAGTTGATATTCAAGTTCAATTAAAGCAATAGGAGGAAACTCTGATAGATAGAATTTTGCAAATTCAATCAATTTGTCCATGTCATAGCAGAAAAGGAGTCTTTAGGATCAAGACATGTCATACATAAAAGCAAACTTGTATTGACTTGATCAAATCGATTGTTAAGCTCTTGAAGTTGCATGTCAATCATAGAATAGAAAAGCTCAACATGATAATGATGAAGATTCGTCATGTCTTCGCTTCTACGCCTTGATCTCCCTCTAACTATAAACATATTTTGCATATCTATCACACTTACATTATTTTCACCACAAAAGTCAACAACTTATTTCAATAAAGACTCCCAACCATCATTTTTAACTTGTTGCAAATGACATTTTGAGACTTTAACCAAATGCATTGCATTCACTATATTTTGATCTTTTTTCTGTAAAACTTGAGATAACCCATTTGTGATTCCCAAGATCTTTATCATAAGATGCAACACAAAGAGAAATT
>JANZLC010013196.1:0-11447 GCA_026413385.1 Erythroxylum gracilipes
CTGATAAATGTTTCGGTTTGTTTGTTCTGTCTTGGGTGGCATCCACATATCCTCCCAGGGGGTATTTGGGTGTTACATTATATAAATGTATGGATTAGATTTAATGAAATAAAGTAGAGACTGATTAACCGAAACAGAAGATTTGATCCGGTACAAGAAGCTATGACTTTGGGACGCGAGTATCCATATGAAGCATTGTTAGGGTCTTTATTTTCTATTTTTGTGTGTTAATTTTCTTTGTTTTTAAGGTTTGAAGTTATACTTAATAGAAATTAATCTTGTTTTATATTAAGGAGTATTTTGGAACCAAATACAAAGAACTTCAAAACATTTTGGGACAAAAAAGAGCTGAATTAACCGTTGAACCTATCTAGACATGGCCTTATGCAGTGATACCTATGTGACAGTTAGCAGCAGAATTTTTGTTTTGGGCTTTAACCTTGCATTTGAAGGCTGCAATGGGTGGAAGCATAAAAAAACAGCAGAAGAAGAAAACAAAAGAATAAAACGCATGCAGCGCTAGGAGAACATCCACCCAAGGAAGACCAAAATGATGCAGCACAGTAACGTAGAAGCAAACGACATACTGCAACAGACTGGGATAGCCGAGAGCAAAACAATGAACTCCAAAATGACGCAGCGCAGACGTGAGGGAAAGGAAGCGAAACACATACGCCTATGTTTCATGCTGGGGTTTAACATGACACTGTTCATGGACCAACATATAAATTGTCAAATCTGTGAATAGGAGAGAGGGCTAGTGTGAAGAAAACAAGGTGGAAGCTCAAGCAACAAAAATGAAAAACTAGAGGTTTGTATTGATGAAGAAAGTGTATTTTCATCATAAATTGATATGTATAGTTGAGGGTTTATATACTGATGTATGGACAACTATTTGCTACTCATATGCTACTGCTATTCTGTATACCGAAGGCAAGAATTTGCCACTGCTGTGTGTGCTACTGCGCGTGAAATTTGTAACAGAATTGTCAGATGGTGCAACCTATTTACAGAGGAATATTCTAGAGCTATTTACAAAGGGACAAAAGGTTATTGGGTCTAGGATGAGGTTGTGTATGTTGGATAGGGCCCATCGGTTGCCAGCTTCGTTAGAATTGATCCATTAGAGGGGATCCATTAGGTCAGTCCATAGGCATGTTTCTGCAGCCCATTTGGTAAGTTAACCTAGCTCTCTTATCACGCCCCCCTCAAGTCGGAGCTCTGGAGAAAACGACGGAGCCGCACTTGAAAACTAGGGCTTCGAAGAGGCGGGCGGTGAGAGGTTTGGTGAAGAGATCGGCAAGTTGGTCTCGGCTGTGGACGTGTCGGAGATCAAGAAGGCCAGAGGTCACCGCGTCGCGCACAAGATGAAGATCGATCTCCAGGTGCTTGGTGCGTTCATGGAAGACGGGATTTTTGGAGATGTAGATCGCTGCCTGATTGTCACAAAATAAAGGTATAGCCCCTTCGTGCTTCACCTGAAAACATTGTAGGAGTTGAGTGAGCCATTTTAACTCACACGTAGTGGAAGCTAAGCTTCGATACTCGGCCTCGGCTGTGGATCGACTGACGGTAGTTTGCTTTTTGGTTTTCCAGGAGATGGGAGAGTTGCCGAGAAAGATGCAGAATCCGGTCAGAGAGCGTCGGCTGAAGGGACAGCTCGCCCAGTCGGCGTCAGAATAGCCGGTAAGTTGCAGACTAGAATCGGAGGGGTAAAATAAACATTGTTGTTGGGTTCCTTTGAGGTACCGGAGGACGTGTTTAACGGCCTTCCAGTGTGGTACTCTCGGAGACTGCATGAATTGACTCAGCTGTTGCGTGATATAGGTGAGATCTGGTCGGGTGAAACTCAGGTACTGAAGTCGACCCACGATACGTCTGTAGAGTTCGGGATTGGGAAGAAGGTCGCCGTCATCCGTGGTAAGCTTCTTTCCTGGGACTATGGGGGTGATACTTAGCTTGCAATCAAGGAGGTTGGTCTCCTGTAGAATGTCCTGTATGTATTTGCCTTGACTGAGCAGCATGCCTGCTTCGGATCTGGCAATTTCCACTCCTAGGAAAAATTTTGCATACCCTAGATCCTTGATTGTGAACTCCTTGTGCAGTGTGTCTTTGATATGGTTTAACTGGTTTTCACCTGCTCCAGTAAGGAGTATGTCGTCCACATAGATGAGGATGGCAGCAAAGTTATCATCCTCTCCCTTAGTGTAGAGGCAATGGTCGGCCTATGCTTTGTTAAAACCCATACCCTTCAATTTCGTAGTTAATTCTTTATGCCATTGCCTACCCGCTTGTTTGAGTCCATAGATGGACTTGAGTAGTTTGCATACCTCGCCCGCCCTAGCTTTTGCATAACCTTGGGGTGGTAGCATGTAAAGTTCTTCCTCCAAATGGCCGTGGAGGTAAGCATCATTAATATCACACTGTAGAATTGGCCACTTTCTAATTGTGGCTAGAGCGAGGAAGGTTCGGATGGTCACAATTCTAGCAACTGGGGAGAAGACTTCTGAGTAGTCGACTCCTTCCCGTTGATTGAAACCCTTCGCCACCAGCCTTGATTTGAGCTTAGCAACAGTGCCATCTGGGTTGTGCTTCACCTTGTACACCCATTTGGATGCTATGGCTCGCTTCCCCTTAGGTAGTTTGGTCAATACCCAAGTTTGGTTTGCTTCCAATGCAGCTAGTTGGTCATGCATAGATTGCACCCATCCCTCTGAGTTCTTGGCTGTTTCATAAGATAAAGGTTCAAAAACAGTGCAGATATTACCTATGAACTCCTTGTAACTTGATGTGTGCAGGGCTTGGAAGGCTAACTCCTTGTCTTCTGTTACTTCTGCAGGACCACAAACTTGTGAGGTGATGTTAGCAGCATCGAGGACAGAGGTGGAGGGAAGAGCAGAAGCATGGTGGATGTAGTCATTCAAGTATCTAGGAGTGGTATGGATTCTCTGACTTCTTCTGATGTTGTGAGTGATGATTGGTTCTGAATGAGTGGTAGGGCTAGTTTGGGGTGGTTAGTCTTCGGCTCTTAGGGAGGTGTCTTGGTGTGATGTAGTGGATGGTCTTGGTAGGTCATTGAGCGTGTCTGAATCAATTTCTGTAGGGCTGTGAGGGAAGAGTGGCTCTAGGCTTGGTCTAGGGTTGGTTTGAGGATTGGCAAAGGGAAAAGTGTCCTCATGGAAGGTCACATCCCTTGAACTGAAAATGTTGTGTGTGCTAATGTCCATGACTTTGTATGCTTTGAAATCTGGCATATACCCTAGAAAAATGCATTTTAAGGCCCTAGGGTCTAATTTGGTTCTGCTAGGTGTTTTATCAAGAGCAAAACACAAGCATCCGAATGTCTTTAAGTGTTCATAAGTCGGTTTCTTTCTGTGCAACTTCTCATAGGGTGTTGTCCATTGCAGGGCCTTGGTGGGGATTCGGTTGAGGAGGTAAGTGGCAGTGAGGAGTGCTTCACCCCAGTATTTTTTAGGTAGGTGGGCTGTGAACAAAAGGGCCCTGGTTATTTGTAATAGGTGTTTGTGTTTGATCTCTACTACTCCGTTTTGTTGTGGGGTGTATGGGCAACTTTTCTGATGTAAGATACCCATGTCTGCAAAGAAGTTTCTACATTCATTATTTATGAATTCTCTCCCATTGTCTGTTTGTACTTTCAAGACCTTTGCATCATACTGCTTTTCAACAGTTTTGATAAACTGAACTATTGTGGGATATGTGCTGTCTTTGTGTTTAAGTAAAAATGTCCAAGTGGCCCGTGAGTAATCATCGACTATGGTTAAGAAAAATTGAGCTCCATCTAGAGTGGGTAACCTATAGGGTCCCCATAGATCCAAATGTAAGAGTTCAAAGGGCTTGTTTGTTCGGATAACATGCTTTGGGAATGGTTTTCTGTGTTGTTTAGCCATGGGACAAATTTGACATTCAGATGAGAGGGATTTTGAAAACTTGATCTCATTAATATGCTTCAGCTTTTCCTTAGAAACATGTCCCAATCTACTATGCCAGACATCAAGAGATACAGAAACATTAAGAGCAACATTCCTAGTTTTGTAAAAATCTAGAGAAGGACCTTTCAAGGTTCCTGAGGGTAATAGGTCTTTGATGGTTAGCTCGTATAATCCACACCTAGCCTCGATTGCTACCATAACTTCATTAGTCCGTAGGTCCTGCAAAAATAGCTTGTTAGAGGCAAAAATGGCAGCAATGTCATTTTGTGTAGTGAGTTTGTTCACTGATAATAAGTTCTTGAAAAAATTGGGAATGTGCAAAATCTCATCAAGGGTGATCTTGTCACCAATACTGGACTGACATATGTGTTGTACTTGCTGCTTTGTGCCATCTGGTAATGTCACTGATTCGTAAATGTTATTTCTCTTATGTTTGCTACAATGATCTATGTTATTGACCATGTGTGACGATGCTCCCGAATCTATCAACCATGTACAATCATTATCTGCATGGTAAATCTGAGTTTGCTTTGGATTGTTACCTGCAAAGTTTGCCAGCCCCCTTAACTTTACCTCACCAGTAGCTTTCCCCTTAATAGCTTTAGATATTTCTTGTTGTATGAAGGCAGCAAGGTCTTGTGGGATCTGTCCAGTCTTCTCAGTGCATTCATTGGTTTCTTGTTGGATGTCTGCAGGTGTATCACTGCTCAAGGCTAGGTGCGCTCTATTTTTCTGCCCTGTTAGTTCCTTATACCAATCGGGCACCCCGTGCACCTTGAAGCATGTTTCTATGGTATGGCCGGTCCTCTCACATTTTTCACAATATTTATCTTCTTTTTTTGCGAGATGCTTTCTCCCACTGTTGATGTTGTTTTTGCTCCCTCGTTTGAAGCTTGAGTTGGTCTGTCGCACCATCATAGCCATATTCAAGTTTCTGTCATTGTTAGCATTTACCATCCGTTGTCTTTCGACTGTTTGCATCATAGCAAAGGCTCTATTTACCATGGGCAAGGGCTCCATCAATATAACCTGATTTACTACATGCTCATATTCCTCATTTAGGCCCATCAAAAATTGCACTAACCTGTGAGTATTTTCCTTGGACATGAGTGCTTTGGCCGCATCACAAGTGCATGTAGGGGTTGGGTCTAGGCTAGCTAAATCATCCCAAAACTTCTTTAGCTTTGTATAGTATGCAGAAATGGTAAGGTTACCTTGTTTGAAAGAACTAATTTCTCTTTCTATTTGGTACAGCATCGGACCGTTAGCTTCTCCGAATCTCTCCTTCAGTTCCTCCCAAAGTGCCCTAGCAGTGGGGAATGAGAGGAAGGCATCACAGAGCTCTTTGGTCATGGAGTTGAGGATCCATGATTTAACCATGGAATCTGCCCTTCTCCATCTGGTAAGTAGTGCAGCATCTTCTGTTGGCTGTGTGCAGGTTCCATCTACAAACGAGAGCTTGTCTTTGGCACAAAGTGCAATCAACATTGATTTGCTCCAGGTTAAGTAGTTATTTCCATTGAAGAGGGTTGTGACTAACACAGCCCCAGGGTTTTCTGTATTTGTAATGGAATAGTGTTCCAAATCTGGGTTGATAATATTGTCTGCTGTTTGAGACATAGTGTTAGGTAGGTTGTATGTTGTGGATCAGACCTTTGGCTTTGATACCATGAAAAATATATTTGATAAAGAAATGTGTATTTCATCATAAAATGAACTATACAAGAGGAGAGTATTTATACAGGAAACTAGAGCAATGCTATTGGCTGTTGGAAGAGCTGTACTGGAGAGAGCTGCTACTGCGATGGTGAGCTGTGGGAGCTATGCGCAGAGGAGGAGAAAAACGTGAAGGCCTTCTGACTTTGTCCCCTTGCAGGTTGTCTTGGTCTGCTGGTCTCTGAAGATGAAGATTGCGTGAATAAAAGGAATAAGAGGAAGTTGATAAATGATAGGTGTCAAATGGGTGTTGGGTTGTGGGTCGTGGGCTAGGTGGGTAAGCCCACTTTAACAAAGCCTACCAACTTCTTGATTTGGAGAACTCAATATTGTCCAATTTTGAAAGGATACAATCTACCCTCTCATATCGATGAAAAAACTAATGCTAGAGATCTGCCTACTAATATCAGTTGTACAATCTGACCATTACGTGTAGAAAGTAAATGACCACAGGCTATGATTAAGGTCCTGTGATCACTCCTGTGATCGCTGATCTGATATCACTAATACCACACAACGTCCCCAAAAGCTGGCTGAATGCTAAACTCAAACATTCACATTACGATTTTGATTGACGTTAACTGCAACCCCCTAAAAATTTCTCGGGGGTGTTTCTATGAATGTTGCAGGAAATTTAGAGGAAAGCAGCACTCTCTTTTCCTGCAGAACTTAAATATCACCAGTCTACCAAGTCTACGATTTTGATTGACGTTACTTGCAACCCCCTAAAAATTTCTCGGGGGTGTTTCTATGAATATTGCAGGAAATTTAGAGGAAAGCCGCACTCTCCTTTCCTGCAGTACTTAAATATCACCCGTCTACCAAGTCTACGACTTACATAAAATGCATTGTTTCTTCTTTTCTTTTTCATGGAAACCCAGAGAAAACTTTCCAACCACCACCAACGTATCGGATACGTGTTGGGGGTAGTCATTATTAATCAGAAACTGGAGACTTGTCGTTCTTGTTGGAACGGGGAAAGAAAAGAGTTATGCATATACTCAACCCGAAATGTACAAAGAAATTGCGGCGATATCGTCGTCATGGGCTGTCCATGCATCTCCGATCGTTAACACTGTTACTGTTGCCGATCGTTAACACTGTTACCGATTATCAACATCACTGTTTCGTTTCCTGGTAACTACCTTGAGTGTGAACGAGGAAGTTGATTCAAGAGCCAAACCTAACACGGCAATATCAAGGATATTCGACTGCTTACGAATACACTTTTTTACCACGGTTTCTGCTTGGCTCTTATGGTAATTTTCGCAATAGAGTTCCTATTATTCTTGATTATCTATATGTTGCAATTGCATTCTTAATGTAACTAGAGATGACAAAAAGATTGGGATCAACTTGATTTGAATTAACTTAAACTTAACAGATTTTGATTAAATTTTAGATCGAATTTAAGGTATAAAAAATTCTAAACTCTACTAACTCGCCAAATTAATCTAAAATTTTAGCCTAAAATTCAATTTGACTAAATTTATACTTATTATCAACAATAAGTGTAACTTCAAATTTGCAATTCAAAATCTTGGTTCATACTAATTATAGAAATGAAAATTTTTCAATATATACCATGTCAACAACTTTGGAAGACTTGTTGTATCTAAATCCAAATAAGCTTAATTGTAGAAGTTTTATAACTTGAATATTAGCATAAGTTTGGATAAAAAATCCTTCTAATATTTCATATGAAATTTAAGGAGTTTTATATGAAAAACTTCTTTATTGAACCAATAATTTATATAATTTTTAATACTTAAAACATTGCCAAAAATCGTTTTTAGGACAAATTATATATACATACATACATATATATATATAGAAAAAATAGAGCTGTCAAAAAAATTCAGACTTAAGTTAAAGTTAAGAAATAAAGTCTAATTTAGTTAAGATTTAAGTCACGCATCATTATGAATTTGTTGGACTCGTTAATCTCATAATGCGTCCAACAAATTCATACTAGGAAGATTCTCACAACATCTCATCGATTAGTTTTTTCACCAACTCATTAGGTTCTCTCACAAATGTGGTTTCATCTGTGGCAATGCTGAGATCATTTACAACAAAGCATATTACAGCGACATCTCATTATATTAGATTAACAGTATCCAATTCCTAATCTGCAGAGAGACTGGGATTGACAAGTTTGCTCAGCTTCTTCGAGGAAAAAGCCGATGCATGCATGCACTTTGAAATATATAAGTTCATAACAATAGTTCCTTTTATGAAGAGAATAGGAAATGAGAGAGCGGCTTCTCTACTAAGTAGGGAGAAATTCACTTCATTCATATGTTTTCCTTTGTTTTAGGGCTGCATCCAATTTATAATGCGGTATGTCCCAGTTTCTCTCCTTTTTTAAAATTTTTTTTATCGTAATTAATAATTTTCTCTTTTTTTATATATTAAATTGGACTAAAAGACTTAAAAAGTCGTGTGGTCTTACCATTGAAATTTCTTCAATCTTGTGACCCGAAATTGCTATAATAATATTTGCAACCTTATAAATTCAAATTAACCTAACAATAATTTTTTTTAAGAAGGTTACGAATATTATCATAGCAATTTTGGGTCACGAGATGGAAGAAAATTTAAAAAAAATTATAAGTTCAAAAATAAGTTTGATTAATAGTTATATCTACAAATTTAATACCTACCCACTCCGATACCACATAAAGTTTGAATATCCTACATGATGAAAATGTTAATTTTACAACATATCTAGATCTAACAGTTCCACACATCTTCTGTTAAGACTCTTATAAATAGCCCTGAAGATTTCCTTTCAATCTTAACGGCCCAAAAGTCCTCTTTCTAGGTTTCCTAATATGGTCTCAACAGTGAATTCAATAGCTCTGTTATTGGATGCCATTACTAAAGACTATATCCATGTAGTAATCCCATTACTCTCAACAAATCCAGGACTCCTGGATGAAGCAGAAAGAGCTACGAAAGGGAACCCTTTACTCGTTGCGGCCTGTGAACACGGTAGTCTCCGTGTTGCGGCGGAGTTGGGAAGAAGAAAACCTGAACTGCTTTCTGCAAAAAACCAGGGTGGTTACACGGCCATGCACTTAGCGTCCTTCAAGGGGTGTGTTCCAGAAATAAAGTTATTAGCAGAACTCAGTTCTCAGGTCTGCCTTGTGGAGGATAATCAATCCATGATTCCTCTGCATATAGCTTCAATGAGAGGAAATGAGGAAGCCATAAGGGTTTTAGTTGATGCATGCCCCGAGGCTCTTCAGAGGCTGACCCACCAGCACGAAACAGCTCTCCACCTTGCCCTGAAGGGTGAACATTGGACGGCTTTCCAGGTATTGTTTCAGGAGGTAACAAAGTTTCAACTAGAAAATCTTCTGGACAGGAAAGATCACGAGGGTAACACAGTTCTGCACATCGCAACTTCGAAAATGTCAATCAGGGTAACCCAATTTCTCTCTCATGTTTACTCTTTAGACATGTGACGAACATGCAAATACTTACCAATTATTTATGTCATATGCAGGTTGTGAATTTGTTGCTTCCGGATAACTGTCCAAGTCCCCCGGTCTTGAGTGTTAATTCCATGAACAAAAATGGTCAGACTGCCTTGGATGTCTACTACCAAAATCCTCTTAACGTAACACCTCGTGAAATCCAAATTGGGCGCATCCTTCGCCAGGCCGGAGCAACTGAAGGGCGTTTCTTGAGGCAGCCGGAGAAACAGCCTGAAGCTTCCCCACGAGCGTTAAATCAGCAAAGGCCAGAATCTTTCAGGAGAAGGCTACTTCTCTGGCCTTGGCAATTGGAGACAAGGAATATGCTGTTAGTGGTCTTAATAATGATCGTTGGGACTTCTTTTACTGTCATCTGCAACCTGCCTCGTGGACTTGACGAGGAAAAAGCTACGAAGACAACATTCTATTTCATAGGCGTGATCTCTGGTCAGCTTCCGACCATCTTCTACCTAATGTTCTTCAACACGGTCGGGGTGTTCTCCAGTATACTGATAATGGGAATTCTCATATGGTCACTTCCTTTCGGAGCTGTACTCCTTTTGGTTGTAATTACTACGTTTATTGTCTATGTCCTTATCATGGACAAGACTCTCCCAAAGTTTTCTGTCAGGATCGGTTCTTCCAACATTTCGAGCTCTCGCTTTTTGTGGTTGTCAGCTCTTACTCTCATTTTCTCGGGAGCATTAGTGTTCACTGCATTAAAATATGTGTTTTGGCGTATGAAGAGCAAAAGTGGAACAATCGATCACATTCACACGGAGCAAGTGTAGCAGGGCCTAGATACTGTTTTGTTATAAACTTTCAGGTCCTACTTGATTATTTTTGTTGTAATGTACCCTTACTTTATGCCCACCCTTTCTGTATCCAGCTTCAATTAAGATCGAATTGAAAGATGGAGGTGATGAAGAACAACCATCTATCTATCATAAAGGATCACAGTTTTTGATACTTTACTAATCCACTTTTATAGCTCCTAAGGTCTATAATTGGTAATCTTATATCACTTCTATGATTTTTCCTTTTTTCTCTTCAAATTTTATTTACTTTTATTATACTCATCACTTCTGATATGAATTTTCTTAAAAACTTTATACCGCTATGATTAATCAACACATATTTAGTCCATTAAAAGTGAATGTATGGTCATCACAACGCACATAATTCATTTCTTTTTTTTTCTAATTTTGGTAATAAGTCTGAAAAGGTCTATGGCCAATTTATTTTAGGTGCGAACCTATTGATAATTTCGAAATTGATTAAACTTTACAACAAAATTTAAATTTTGAGTTGTAATTCATATTTCAGAATAGTTAATTTAAATCAAGTATTTTAAGATCAAAATTTAATTTGCTTTATTATACTAAAATTTGACTTAAATCCTAATTAAATTAGACTTTATCTATCAACTTTAACTTTAGCCTGAATTTTTCTGCCAGCTCTATTTTTTTTCTACATATATATAATAATTTGTCCTAAAAACAAATTTTGGCAATTTTTTTAAGTATTAAAAATTATATGAATTATTGGTTCAATTTTTGGCAATGTTTTAAGTATTAAAAATTATATAAATTATTGGTTCATAAGAATTATATATTAAAAATTATATAAATTTCATAAGAAATGGAAGGATTTTTTATCCAAACTTATGCTAATATTCAAGTTATAAAACTTCTACAAATAAGCTTTATTTGGATTTAGATAGAACAAGTCTTCAAAAGTTGTTGGCATGAAAATATTTCTTTTCTATTAGTATAAACCAAGATTTTGAATTGCAAATTATAAGTTACACTTATTGTTGATAATAAGTATAAATTAATCAAATTGAATTTTAGGCTAACATTTTAGAATAATTTAGCGAGTTAGTGGAGTTTAGAATTTTTTATATCTTAAATTCAATCTAAAATTTAATCAAAATCTACTTTATCTATTAAGTTTAAGTTAATTCAAATCAAGTTGATCCAATCTTTTTGTGATCTCTAATTACATTAAGAATGCAATTGCAACATATAGATAATCAAGAATAATAGGAACATTATTATGAAAATTACCATAAGAGCCAAGCACAAACCGTGATTAAAAAGCGTATTCGGAAGCCGTCGACTATCCTTGATATCGCCGTGTTAGGTTTGGCTCTTGAATCAACTTCTTCGTTCACACTCAAGAAAGTTTCCAGGAAACGAAACAGTGATCTTGACAATCAGTAACAGTGTTAACGATCGGAGATGCATGGACAGCCCATGACGACGATATCGCCGCAATTTCTTTGTACATTTCG
>JANZLC010013281.1:0-11440 GCA_026413385.1 Erythroxylum gracilipes
GGGTAGATATATGAAGTGAATTGAGTGAGAAATGGTTTAGAAATAGTATGGAAGGGATAGGATTTAGTTTAGGTGTACAAGCTGGAAAATTGACTTTGTATATGTTTTAATGTTTTGATCATAACTTTTTATATGGTTGAGCAATTGAGGTGATTGTTAGCTTGAATTAAACCTGAGATGTTTGGTTACATTTCTCATAAAGGTAGTTCTGTCAAATTGTGGCTTGAAGGGGTTTGAATTTTGCCTTGAAAGTGAGTTATGTGCAGCATGAACAGTAACCGAGAAATGTGACCTGAAACTTTGAGGAATTTCGCTAGGGTGTTGTTAGAGACAGATTTTACTAATTTGGTCTTCATGAAACTTGAATACTTTCTTGTTATCTTTCTATTGCCACTAAGTATGAAATTTTCGATATCTAGGTTGAGAGTACTGACCTGTTAACTTTTAGTTGTTAATGTGATTGGTGCTGGAAAATGTGCTAAGTATAGGTTTTGTGGTGATTATACCTTGAAGCCAAATTCTGGACTGTTTTGATTGTAATTAGCTTAAATGATCTTATTGAAAGTTGTAGAGGAATGTTTCACCTTTATAATGAGGTATAATATGCTAATTTTGGATGTCTGGATTATAAGTTATGACTTTGTGAAGTTTTGATATGGTTTAGGTTATATGTTGACTTAACACCCTTAAACAGGGAAGGCACAATAATGGGTGATTTTGATCTAGTTACAGATGAAATTTGCTCCTAAGTCCTTCATGAGAATTGTAGTCTATTGTCTGATCTTTTCATGGATATAAAGTATGGATTTTTTGGACAATTGGGTAGGGAATTATGATTTTTAGAAGATTGTGTTACTGTTGAGGATGACTTATATAGGCAGAAAATTTGATTGAGAATTTGATTTGTTTAGAGGTTGAATTTGCTTCCAAATTGTTCATAAAAGTTGTAGAGCATGTTTTGGTCTTTCTTTTGATATAAAACTTGGAATTTTTGGCAAAGGGAATGAGAAGATATGCTCTTTGGAAAAATGTTGTACTATTTTGGAACATTATGACTAGGCAGGAACTTTGATTGAACTTTTGACACCCTTAGGTGTGCAATTGGTTTGAGAGTCCTAAAGGAACTTGTAGGGTTTTCTATTATCTTTCCAATGAGACCTTGGTTGTAATTTTTGGAATATTGTGTGAAATGTTATGCATGTTGGAATTCGGATGGAAGAAGAGAAGGGAGAAAACAACAAATCGTGATCGCGAGATTTCGCTACTCTTCCACCATTGGCGATCGCGAGCCGTCGCGATTGCGAGAAGCTCTGTTGTTTCTGCGACTCGTGATCACGAGGCGACGTTTTTGCCCCAGCCCGCACTCTTGAGCCGTAGCAGTCGCGAGGCGGTGTTGCTTTTCCACAATTCGCGATCGCGAGCCGGCCATTGCTTCTCCTCGACTCGCGATCGCGAGTCGGCCACTGTTTGATTTTAATTTTAATTGTAATTTCTTTTTCTCTACTTCTTCCATTCTTTTGCTTATATCTTTGTCATTCGACATCCAATTGACCTGATTCTCGAGACGTCGGATTCATAAAACAATTATCTACCTCTCCGTGTGAAATTGTGGATTTTTAGATTTAATTGAAATTTAGGGATTGAATCATAGTGAGAGGATTGATTAAAGATATTTTGTGATGTGAGTTATGAAATGATACCGGGATTGTCATGACTATGCATTGTACATACTCCATATTTGTGCATAAATGAATACTTATTATTATGCAAAATGACTAATGTGTGTGCAATATGCATATTGCATAAATTGGATGTGCAAGATAAACGTCTGCATTCAGACGTTTCCAAAACTTGGAAATTAATGCTTATCTGGAGCATACTGTGAGTAACCTAGATGGTTCTCTCAATTATTATATGTTTACTGTGGTGAATAATGGTGGGTTTGTGATTAGTTATGAATGTGGATTCCGGACAAAAGGTCCGATGTACTGGGAGCTATGACATAAAAGTGTTATCTATTTGTGAATCTGTGAATTACTTGCTTCTGATGTGATAAATTGGGACACGTGAATTGATTGTGATGTATCTACTGTTAAATTGAGACATATGCATTTCATACATGAATGCATGATCAGATAATGATAGTTGTGACCGGAGCAGCTACCGAGAGCTAAAAGTTTAACGTATTAGGGCCTCGAGCCTACAGTGATTCAAAGTCTCAGGCTCAATGATTAATGCGCCCGTATTGGAACAGTTCAAGCGCTCAGTCACAACACCGTAATGAATGAGAAAAGTGTCACATACGCATTTCATGTGCATTTGATAGGATTTTGATTGGGTGAAAGGCGAAAATACCTTATACTTATTTAATACTTCTGAATGTGCAATTGTGAAATAACTATGATTTACTTAAGTGCAATCATGTGGTACTTTTGAATGTGAAATTTGTGAAATAACTGTGATTTGCCTGAGTGTTGCATGAGTTGGGCGAACCATCGATGATGGTTTCTCACTGAGTTCGCAAACTCACCCAAAATTGTAACATATTTTTTCAGGACCAAGAGTAGACTCCTAGCTCCAGAGGGACTGTTTGAGCAGTGTAGATCATTTTGGCGAGAGGGGTTATGGTTCACAGGTCGGTCAGCTGGGACTTTTGAGATGACCTAATTAGGGCTGTTGTATTGTTCCTTGTTATATAGCAGTTTGTACTAGATTTTTGGAAATTATGGACAATTAGTACAGAATGACAGTTGTATAAATTTACTGATTTTGATGCAATGAAATAGAAAGAGGCTTGGTTTTAAAAAGTTGTGATTTTATATTGATGTTTATTATTATGATGCCATGTGGGATATAGTGGTGTTTGTTCGTAGTTCTTTCTTGTTGTAGGATATGTACCAGAATGACCTGCGAGCGTCTCGGTGTGTACCCTACAGTAAGGGGGCGCTACATCTCGGATGTAAAAACACCCCTAGGCCAATCCATGGATGTCTGTTTAACGGACCTTCTCGGCCCAAATTGGCTCTTAAACCCGATACATGTCCATTAAACGGACATCCACGGGACAGCTTTAGGAAATCGCAATTTTTGACCCTTTCTGAAGCAGAATCTCACTTTGTGATCTTAATAAAATTTTTGGATCTGGATGTTTTCTTTCCAATGGTCCAAGAATGAACTTAATCTGACATCTGTGGTGAAAATTATAGCAATTACTCCAAGACATGTTATGGCATGATTGAGGGTATAAACATGTTTGATTCTTTTAGCCATAACTTCATCATCCGACCTCCAAATGAAGTGGTTCTTAAAGAAATGGATTCCTAAGACATGTATCTATCTCTCCATAGAAATTTTTATCTTTTAGAGTTGATTTGAAAAAGTTTGATGGAAAGAAAATGAGGGATCTGTTGGGAGAGCATGATTGGGGTATAAACACCCTTTAGCTTTTTAAGCATATCTTGATCTATAGAGCTCCAATTAATATGGTTCTTGATTCAAAAAAAACTAGAGACTTAGGAATATGATTTCTTTGAAGAAGTCAAATTGAAATTCTGGTTTGAAGATTTCCAAATTCCGTTCATAAATAGGAGAAATGAGTTCAAGCATGGTAACTGATTTGTATGGGCACGCCACTGAACAAATTGTGAGGAAAATTTTGGGATGTCATGAGAATGAAGATGAACTGATGATGGCTAATTAGGGTTCTTGGAAATAACCATTTAGGGTAATATGCACGCTCAAGTTAAGTATGATGATATTCACAAGAGTTGGGTTCCGGAAACAAGCGGGACCTAACAAAGGTGGTATCAGAGCGCCAGAATTGAGATTTTACATGGGCATTTTTCAAATTATGTCTCAAGGTACATGCATTGTGAACATGTCTTAGCATGTAGTAGTACCTGATCCCTAATATGAGTCGCATGTGTATAAGTCACACACATGAGTAATTGTTAAGAGTTTGAATTGATAGAATTAGTGAGCAAAATGATACTCTTTCATTGGATAAATGGAAATGAGAAATAGTACATGGTTAAATATGACAGATAATGAGTCAATGCCTTGGTATTGGTGGAACTGAATATGACACAAATTTTATACTGTGGTGTATGTCCCCAAATATGATAAAGATGTGAATGTACTATCATGGATTGTTTGAGGAAAATAGGGAGACAAATTGAAATTCTGGTTTGAAGATTTCCAAATTCTGTTCACAAATAGGAGAAATGAGTTCAAGTATGGTGACTGATTTGTATGGGCATGCCATTGAACAAATTGTGAGGAAATTTTTGGGATGTCAGGAGAATGAAGATAAACTGATGATGGCTAATTAGGGTTCTTGGAAATAACCCTTCAGGGTAATATGCACGCTCAAGTTAAGTATGATGATATTCGCAAGAGTAGGGTTCCGGAAACAAGCGGGACCTAACAAGAAATGTAAACAGTGGAGTTTTGTTTTTTAGGTTGTTAAAAATTTCGGCAGCACAATAACTGTATTTTGACATCCTAAAAATTTCAAAGTCCCTGTAACAGTTCAAAACACTTCTATTATCACATCAATTTCTAAACTACAAATTGTCTACTTTAAATCTACTCTCCCGCAACGTTAAATAGTTACACCAATAAACTTTGAAAAGCTAAAACAAGATCATGCATTTCATTTGAAACCTTTATACACATTCATTCTTTACACAAATGTACATTCCAAAACATGTTCAAGGATATGCAATAGTTCTCAAAAATATGTACAAGGCAAAAATGCCTACACAGCAGTACGTGACTAAGTGTTTGTTTGAATGAGCTTATACTAGTAGAGTTTTTGTCAATAGAGCTTTTCTAAGAAAAGCTTTTTTAAAAAGTCAGTTGACTGTTTGACTGTCATTTAAAAAAGAGCTTTTTTGAAAGAGCTTCATACAGTAGACTATTTGGCAACATAAAAATAAAAAGCACTTTTAATTTTAACTATATTTTATTTTGTAATAAAAATTATTTATTCATATAAAAATTATTTAAAGTATAATAATATATTAATTATTATATAATTTTAAACCATATGAAACATAAATGAAAATATGTCTAACCAAATCTTTTACATGGATTATAACATAAGTAAAACTAATATAAAAATAAATGTTAAAACATATAAAATAAAGTCAAATAATATTATATAAATCTCAAAATAAATATTCAAGTTGAGTAAATAGTTAAATACATAATAACTGCGCAAGAGATTAGAGAAGATAGGTTTATAAGATAAACGTGAAGATGAGTTTGTAGGTATTGTAAGAATTATATGAAAAACATAAGGGCAAAAAGGACTAAAAAATAGGCTCATTAATTGATCTGAAAAATCTACCTGAAAAAATTATTTGAGAGGTTTTTTTAAAAGCTCCAAATTTGAACTTCTTAAAAAGTTGTATTTTGACTGTCAAAAAAGCTATATCTTTTAATAAAGTGTCTTTTTATTTTACAGCCAAACACCCATTTTTCTTTAAAAAAAGTTTTTTGTGGTGAAGAAAAGTACTTATTGATCTCCCAAAAATCCATCCAAACAGACACTTAGTCGAAAATGGTAAGATCTTGGCGCAAGAAAAAGGAGTTGATCCTTGTCATCTTGACTTGGTTTTGATTTTTCTATTTTCTTTTTTTAAGAATACCGAGTTGGGGTCTTCTCTTACACGTATCAAATGATAGAAATATATGTAGACTAGTACAATTGTTGGAATCTAATACTGGAGAGTCCAAACTATACAGGACTGATACTAAGTTTGTCTTTCAATAGGCCAATTTGACAAGTTTCAGTTGTTTTACACCGATGTTTAATATTTTACAATAAGCTTAAAAATTCAATATTCCTAAGCTATTCATTAAATTTTAATTAAAAGTTTTACTTATTTGCGATAAAGCACATTATTATAGTTGGAAGATGATGATATTTTTAAGTGGATTTGAAAAGTAACTTGTTTAGACTTTATGATTATAATTTGAAATAAAAGAGTCTCATCTATTATATATATGTGTGTGTGTGTTAATAAGAATATTTGCTGAATATTTGCTTGATTTTGGAGCTTATCTTGTGCCGATCAGGATAAGATCCAGTAGATTTTATTGTTTTGATTGAGTTGGCAGAAAATATTCTGTTAAGGAAATAAAAGGAAGATATTTTTAGAAAAATGAAGGAAATCAGCTGAAAATCAAGAAGGAGGATCTTGCACCCTAAAGCTATAAAAGGAGGAGGAAGCTGCCTCCGAGATGGAGATTATTTTCCTGTTTTTTTATTTCATTATTGTATTATCTTTTCTAGTTTTCTAGGAAAAGAATGTTTAAGAACTCCAACTTTATTCTTTCTACAACCATGATAGCTTAGTCTTCTTTGATTGAAGGTATAATCAAGATTGGTTTCCAAGTTGTGAGATTTTGGTCTTCAAGTAAATTCCTTGCCAATATTTATGAATTTCCATATTTATTTTTAAGGTTTTTCTTAATTGTTGTTACAATATGATCCTTGTGATAGCATCGGAGATTAACTGGAAGCTAATTAATTGGTTCTAGTCCGTAATTCTTTTACTAGTTGATGTTAGTAGCAATTTAGTAATGAAACACTAAAGGAATTTCATAATCTAATTTACATAAACCACGCGATTGAGTTTATTGGTTAGAGTTAGGTTCTTCTAATTCTTAATATTGTTGACGAGCTAAATTCAATGAAGCGTCTTCTTGGGTTGTTTGTTAGCTAGGATCGATTAATGAGCATCTCTTGATCGACTAATATTAACGAAGAATTTTCTGTTAGAAGCGTCTTCAACAGTTATAACCAACTTATTGGCTAAAGAATATGTTTAGTTATCAATGATCAATTTTAGAAATCAAGACAACGATTGTGCTTTCGATTGAGTTTCAATACCCTTGTTTGCAACTTTTCTCTACGACAATTGTTTTCCTTATTTTTCTGCGCTTTATTCACAATCTGAATTTTAATCTCTAACCTCCCTTTATTTATTTATTTATTTTTATCAAAAGGAATTGATAGTTACAACTCTTTGCGGTTCGACCCTGTTTCACCGCTATTAAAAGTTTTCGTTGTTTCAGGAACAAGAATTATTTTTGGTAGTCTGACGATCTATCAAGGCTCAAAAGTGTTTGCAAAGGGCAATTAAATAGGTGGGTCAATTTTAAGCTAAGCGTGTAAAAACAAAGAAGGCCTTAATCACTTCTATATCCCATGTGATCAAATAAATTCAAATCGGTTCCATGCAAGTTCTGAAGGCAACATGAATAGAGGAGCATCACTCAATTCAAACAAATAATATGACATAAAGAGGATGTCATCTAGGCTCAAATTTTGCTCACAGGTTGATGTTAAGAATTCACCTTAATTCCATGATTTACTTCCTCACTCAAATGTCAAAATTTTGACCAAGTCTATGAGATCAGTTATTGCAATCAATCAACATGTTCCATCTTAAAACTTACTACGCCCAAATTAACTTCATGCATGTCCTCAATCTCATCCAAAATAATATGACCAAGTGTCATGGTTCAACATGCAACTTGAAACAAAAATCGATAAAACAACCATAATAATCCAAACATATTCACACAAAATCCAAAATTTTTGCCACATCAAAAGTCTAAAGTTCTCCCCCGCACCTAAACCAACATTGTCCCCAATGTTAAAGAAGCATAAAAATAAAGGAAAAGAGTTAATGAAAGCTTCTCTATTAGTAGGTGTCGAGATCAAGGTGTTGGCGGGTGTGGTGGTTGATTGCTAGGTACAGCTGGTGGTATCCGGCGTCGTCCGTTGGAAGTTCTTGTTGTTGGAAAGATAGTTGGGCCTGGAGTGGTGAAATTGAGGTGGCCCTAGCAAAGATCCACAATTCCCATCCTGCATAGACATTCTATATCCAATGGCTCTATACCACAAGCCACAGTCATGTTAGTGTTATCAAGATCTAATACACCCAAATTAATTGCCAACTGTGTGATATAAGATCCAAGGATCAATGGCTTGGATTTCTTTTTTTAAAAAAACATAATGAAATTGATGCATGAACCAAAAACCCAAATTGACGGGAATATGCCTTTCTATACACCACAAGAAATAAAATTCAGCCTTGGATGCAGTACCCGCAGCATCCTTCCGACCAGAAAAATTAAATGCTAGCAACCTATGAATAATTTTGAAAACCGAGTTCCTAAGAGAAGAACTTTTGGACAAGCTAGCATTGTAAGGGTGGGTGTCGACATACCATTGATTCCATAATTCCAAAGCATTAAAATCAATAATTAATATATTGGGAGGTGATAAATAACTCAGAATCAGTTTCAGCAGTAGATATAAATCCCAAAGCCATGTTAAACTCAGCAATTGACAATGCAAATTCCTTCCCCATTAAACGAAATTCATCAACCTCTTTGGTATTCACATCAAAATCTTGATCGCAATTAAACTAGAACGTAGTGTAAAATTCCCTCGTGAATTCCTCAAAAGCAGGAAAATTGATTCTAGCAAACGCACTCCAGGAAATAGGACCCATGAATTGCAGAAAAGACTCATACACATGTAAGGCTCGAAGAGTGTTGGAAAAGATGGACTTACATAGATAGATCTGGCGTTGGCTTAGGAGCTCGAATCTGGCGATATCTTTTGGTACTACGAAGGAAGTACATCTCGTGGTTCTAATGTTTAATTGGGTTTGGGTCTCCACGTCCTTGCCTCTCCTTAACCGAAGTAGTGTTTTTGGGGCTGGGTGAGGTGGTGTCGGTGTTGGAGCTGGAACAGGGCTGGTTGTCATCGGCTGAGAGGATGGTTGGGGTGGGTCAACGTCGGCAGCAAACCTGATAGGAGTAGGAAGCTTTCGAGAGTCACACTTTCTCCTAGGCATTGTTCCAATCGATTGAAGATACCTGCAAAACAGAGATGGACGCAGCCCCAAAAAGGCATGAATGTGGAAGTAAAAGAGAAAATTAGTGGAGTAAGGGATTATCGGCAGCTGAAGGGTTGAGAAGAAGAGAGTTAGGTTGAAACGTAGGAAGAAAAATTTGGGGGAATGGTGATAAAAATAAGGATGTGTGTGGGTTTGGTAAAATTGACAGATTAGGGTGAATGGGGTTGAATGAGTTGAGAAGAATTTGTGAAATCAAAGGTGGAGGAATGAGTTTCTGGACTGAGGTATGTTGGGATGAGTTATTGGCAAATGGAAATTGGTGTTTTGAAGTAAATATGGGAAGGGGGTCGGCAATGGGTGCTGGAGGAAAGAAGATGGCGTAGGTTGAGAAGGTTTTGTGATATTGAGTGTTTTGGGAAGAATGGGTTTCAACGATGGTTGAAGGGGAAGAGAAGGGAGGTTAGTCGGCAAACAAAGAAGCTGGAAAAGAAAAACAATTGGGGGGAAAACAAATGAGGGGGCGGTAACCGAAAATCCAATTTCAATTTTGGGTTTTTTTTATTTTTGTTTTTTATTTTTTTAAAGATGAAAATTAAAATGACAGAAATAAAAATAGGAATTTAAATTCCTAACAGAATTAAATTAAATAAAAAAATGAAGATAAAAGAAAATTGCTAACAAAACATATAAAAGAAAAGGATACGAATGGGGTGCCTCCTATTAAGTGCTTATCAAAGGTCATAAGCTGGACCTTTGGCATATGTACATCATCCATTATAGAATGGATGCTTGAGTCCAACAGGAAACATGTTCAAACTTTATGAGGGGCCTGGAACAACTTCCTTTGAATGCGGTTCCTTGTCAGCACGATGCTCCATGACTTCTGATGAGTGGAACTTCATTGCTTCACCATCATACTCTAATGTTCGCTCGTCTTTTCGGGCATCGCCCTTCTCACACCAGGATGGTCTCTGTAAAAGTAACGCCAATGGTTGTGGAGACTCAATATCCTGTTTGTCACCTTCGGTCTTTAGCTCGCTCACCCATAGCTCTCTTAAAAACTGTACTTCTTGTGGCTCTTCCTGTTCTTCTTCTTCTTGTGCCTGTAAATAACTAGGAAAAGGAAACGAAATTTGGTTAGCGATAATATGAACTGCATCACTTACCTTAGGAGGCTGGACATTCTCCATCCTTTCTTGAACTATCATCTCTTCCCCTTCTAACTTTGTATGTTCTTCCTTCTTTGCCGTGAAAAATTGACTTAGAAAAGGAGGCGGAAGCACCTTGTTTAGCACCCATTTTTGCGTCAATTCAGGTTGGGCTGGAAATTTTTCAAAACTTTGTACCTCCATTCGATTGATGGCAGCTGCAATTTGGCTTAACTGGTTCTCGAAATTCTTATGTTGATTCTCTAAATTCTTTTGTTGATTTTCCAAATTATGGATACTTGCTTCAGTATTTCGCTGAAACATCAAAGTGTTAGCGGTCAAAGTTTGCAACATAATTTCCAGAGAAGACTTACCTTCAGCATTTGATGTCATATTCAGATTTTATCGAAGTATGTAGGGTTGTCTAAACTGCAAAAATTGAAGAGTCCTCATCCCCAAAATCATTATGATCTCCTCCAAAGACATATCATTAGCTTGTCGTGGCGATGGTGGAGGTGGAGGTGGAGGTGGAGGTGGAGGCTAGAAGTAGGACTGCTCTTCATAGTAGCTCCGTGGAGAAGTGAATCCGTACTTTGTATCTTGCAAAAAGGAACATGTAGAAAAAGAATAACCCAAAAATGAGCAAACTTCACATACCTTAGCTTGTTGGTCATCTCTCAGTACTTGCACAGCTAAGGGTGTGAAATCCGCCACTTGATGGTCAAATCTAGAATTCGCAACAAATGAAAACTCATTATCATAATAAGGATAATTTGAATTAAAAGCATATTGATATTGAGCCATGCCACTAAAAGATCAAAAACTCAGAAAGAGTTGTGAAACTGAAACAAACAGAAGATAAGGTAACCAAGCGCAACAAAACTAAAAACACAAACAAAAACAAAAACATCACTAACAAAAACCGTTAAGAAATTTCCCGGCAACGGCGCCAAAATTTGGTAATGTTGTCGCCTGCAACCAAATATAAAAGAAATCACTTCCGTTAAAACAAATTAATGCAATAGCGGTAAGCGGATATCATTCCCACGAGAAATTTTTAACGGTAAAGGTTAGCTAGTTTAAACGGCACAAATAACGAAAATAAAAAGGGGGTGCGTCACTCACGGCAATAATAAAAATAAAAGGCAAATATCACAAATTGAAACAATAATTAAATCTGGAAATTCAATAGAAAAAATACCTTGGTTTCGGTCACCGATGTTACCATGCTATTATGGACCCTCGATATAAAATTGTAATTATCAATAAACATTCATTTGGGGAAATTTTCTCTTAAGTGTCATGACTAGAAACATGTATTCTAGCAATATTATTAAACAATAACCTAGATACGATCATAGGTAAAATTGAATAATAGCATTAAGAATCAAGAACCAATGACAAGTG
>JANZLC010013385.1:0-11435 GCA_026413385.1 Erythroxylum gracilipes
ACTAACAAATAAATAATAATAATAATAAATCAAATTAATAATAATTGATAAAATTAATAATAATAAGAATAATAATACGTAGAAAATTTATAATAATAATAATTATTAATAAGAATAATTAATAATAAGAAGAATAATAAAATTAAAATTAAAATTAATAACAATAATAATAAGAATATTTTGGTCTTTTTTTAGTTATTCCTTTATCATTCCAAGTTTATATTTTCAAACCAAATATTAGCATAATTTTTTTTATCTATTCCATTTCTTGAACCAAACAAAGTAATACTCGTTCTATTCTATTCCTCATCTTTTCTATTCATAATAATAACTATTTTATTCCTTATCTATTTCATTCCTTGAACAGTCATTAAGTGATGAATAACGCTGCCGTTAATGGCTTTATTGCTCTAGTATGGCAATTCTTTGTTGCGTTTCATGTGAAAAACTTTTGACAGAGAAAATGTTAAATGTTCTATTTAATATTCAACGGGGTAGTGGGGATACAGGAACTTATCGTTGTGGCAGCCTTGGAGGACCAGGTCATAGAATGAGTATACTAATAAATCGTGATGATTTCATAATGGGTACTGGGAGAAGTATGGTAGCTATAAAATGTCAATCCAGAAGTGAAATTACTCGGATGCAAGATGGTTTTACCAAAACTTCTCTAGATGAGTCTGACAATTTGGGATATGTTCACATGGTCCCTGACAACATGTCAATTAATTCACCCTTTAAACTGGACCTTGTGTAGGTGGAGAAAGTATTTGTCTTGACTCATCCTGATCCTCTGGAGCTTGAGATGCAAAGAAATTGCTAAAAGTAGAGGACATCAATTTCTACATTACATTATTTTCCCTTTAAACTCGACCTTGTGCAGGTGGAGAAAGTATTTGTCTTAACTCATCCTGATCCTCTTGACCTTGTTCGGCATGATGCAAGATGATGAACAGGCACTTGTCGACGCAATTGCCAAGCTCACCGAAGCTTCTGATAGTGAAAATGGCAATCTATATATGTGCTAGTGTACATGATATCCTGTGCAACTGTTGGCTTATAGATAGGTATCCTTTGTTGATTATACGTGACAAATTTGTACCTGCTTGCTGAGTAAGTCTTTTATTATTATTATTATTGCATGCTACTGATACTTATTCTTTAGCTTCCTGGTCTTTCACTTTATTTCATAAAAAATTGGCATTCTTTACTCTCCATGATTTTGTAGCCATTAGTTTAAGCCTGGATGCCAACCAGTTAAACATGACCGCATTTTTCCTATTATTCTTTCTACTTTCTCAGCATTTGATTCATGGAGAATTGAAATGCAGTATGAACCTACTTGCTTAAAGCATCAATGTATCAATAATTTATTTGGCGTTAAAAAACACTGAACTACTTTTATTTTAGTATGGTCAAGTGGCATATTAAAGTAAATTTTTTCTAAATTTTGATTACTTTCCTGGGATCTTTCTGTTAGAAAAAGTAAATAAAGCAAGAGACAAAGCACATAAAGCCAAAAAGAAGTGGAGTTTTTTATTTCAACTTATGCTTACAATAAATGACTGATGCTTATATATAGGCTTACAGAAAAAAACTAACACATCAAAAGATTCGGGCATCAAACCCCACGACTAAACTACTTATTTGCAACGGTAAAGAAACCTGCTTAAATAAAGGAAACAAAATAGCAAATTAGAGAAATACTCGTTTAACCTTTGAATCAAATTTCAATACTCCCCTTTGATTCAAAGTTGCAAACACCCGTAAGTTTTATAAAGTTCTCATGTTTTTCCAGCAGAAGTGCCTTTCTCAATACATCTGCAACTTGTTCTTTTGTATTACAAGACTTCAACACACTTTCTTCATTGGTAACAAGAATCTTAACAAAGTGATAACGAACATCAATATGTTTTGTTCTGCTATGGTAGGCTTGATTCTTTGCCATTGCAATAGTTGACATACTATCACAGAAAATCTCTTTAGCTTCTGATTGCTTCTGATTGAAATCAGCAATAAGTCTCCTTAGCCAAACTGCTTGACTAGCTGATGCTGTTGCAGCAATATATTCAGCCTCTGATGACGATAAAGCTACCATCTCTTGCCTCTTTGAACTCTATGAAATTATTCTTGATCCTAGATTAAACAAGAAACCAGATGTGCTTTTTCTATCATCCATACAACCTGCATGATCACTGTCAGTGTAACTTGTTAGTTTAAAATTTGATACCTTGGAATACAAAATTCCTAGCTCAGTAGTTCTAGCCACATATCTCAAAATTCTCTTTGCAGCTCCAAGATGTAGCTTACTTGGATTATGCATAAACCTGGACACAACTCCAACTGAGAAAGCAATATCCGGTCTAGAGTGAGATAAGTAGTTCAAACCTCCAACAAGACTCCTAAAATATGTTGTATTTACAAATTCAACACTATCATCTTGACTCAATTTTTCATTCACATTCATAGGTGTAACTTCTTAATTTTTTGTTCACATTCATGGGTATAGCTTCTACTTTGCAATTCCATATATTGAATTTCTTTAAGAGATCCATTGTATTTTTTTTTGTGAAATAAAGATCCCATTAAAACCTTGTTTTACTTCAAGACCAAGAAAATAATGCAATAAACCTAAGTCTGTCATTTCAAATTTCTTCATCATGCAAGCTTTAAAATCAACAATTATCAACTCACTAGAACCCATATAAATCATATCATCAACGTAGAGACATACCACCACAAATTCATCTTTACCATTCCTTTTCAGATAAAGCGTAGGCTCATTTTCACTTCTTTTAAATCCACTATTCTAAAAAAAAGAATCAATTTTAAAATACCATACCCGTGGTGCTTACTTTAATTCATAAAGCGCCTCTTTTAAACCTGTACACTTTAGCTTCATTGCCACTAGCTACAAAACCTTTACGCTGTGAGATATAAACTTCTTCTTCAAAGTCACCATTCAAAAAGTGGATTTAACATCAAATTGGTATACTGGCCAATTTAATTAGGCAGCTAAGGCTAAAAAAATTCTCACCGTTTCAAAGCGTGCAATTGGAAAAAAAGTTTCAAAGAAGTCCACATCTTGCTGTTGAGAATAATTGTTGGACCCCGAACTTTTCTTGGAAGTTAGAACTATTAAATAAGAAATTGCTAGTGATTAGTTGAATAAAGAAAAAGGAGAATGTGTGTGTGTTATGTTATTGATGTTTATGATCAATCATGGACTATAATTTATTTATGGATAATATTGAGTTTAAATGGAAGTTGGGAGGCATAATAGTGATTGAGCATGAAAGTTGAAAATGCAGAAAAGTAATAGAGCATGAATAGGTTGATTATGAATTCTGGGTTTTTGATGCTTTTTGACTAAACTGACATATTTTGGAGTAGTATGAAATTATGGTGAATGAGTTGATTGAAATGGAGTAGAAAGACCAGAATAAAAATAGAAGTGTTGGATTTTAGAAAGGGGAAGTCTGAAAATTTTCTAAGAATGAATAGTGGAGAGTTAGATTTGTCGATCTGAAAATTCTGTGATTTTTCTGGGTTGATCTAGAGAGATTTTGACAAAATTATTTTTATGAAAGTTGTGGCTTGTCTTTCTAGCTTTCTAACGATATCAAGAATGACATTTTTCGATATTAGGACTGGAAGTTATGATCATTGAAATTTGTATTGCTGCATAGGGTGAATTTTCGGGACAGCCTCATTGATTGGAAATTTTGACCCTTATAAAGGCACGATTTGGTTTTAACTTCTTCATGGAAGTTGTAGAGCCTTCTTTTAGCTTTCCATTGATACCAAATTTGCAAATTTTGGAGTTCTGGGTCACAAGTTATGAATTGTGGAAGTTAGGATGTCGGAAGAAGAAAGACCAAGAGTTTCCAGTTGATTATTATAGGTGTATTAGTCGACTAATAGTTTTCGACTAGTCGACTATGTCATGTTTTTTTTAGGTGTATTAGTCGACTAATAGTCTTCGACTAGTCGACTATTGTCATGTTTCCCCTGACTCGACCTCTCTCCACTCTTGTGCTTGTAACTTTTTCGTCCGACCTTCGATTCACCTGATTTTTGAAGCGTTGGATTCATAAGACTTTCCTCTACCTCTCCTTAAAAATTTATAGCTTTTGGGATAAGATGAATTGGATCAAAGTGAGAGGATCGGTTGAAAAAGTCTGAACATGCTTCAGTATTTTGGTGATTTCTTGATCTGTAAAGATCCGAATGAGGTGATTCTTGGTTCTAAACAAACTAAGGACTTGGAACTACAACTTAGCTGAAGGAATCAATTTTAAATTTAGGGCCTAAGACTTTTAATTTTTCAAATCTGTTCGGAAGTAAGTGATTTAGGTACTTTCTGGTTGAGTTTTGGCTTGGTGTGGCACACCTCCCTTGTGGGATGCGCGTCCAGATGTCACGTAGGACGTCGGGCACGTGGCTCGCAGGGGTGGGGTTCCAACAAAGATGCTCATTGCACACCTTAACACTAATAACTTGATTCACTCTATCAATTTATTACCAACTATATGCATGATAATTATCACAAATTTTTATAGATGGTTTGAATCAACAAGAATAAATTTCAACAAAATAATTTAAGAACAATCCCTAATAAGGATCTATAAACCCATAATCATGTTAAACATCTTAGAAATCCAAATAAACATTTAAGACAATGAAAGAAATAAAGGACAAGAAGGAAAAACTAGTTTGTGTATTGAACTGAAAAGCAGGAATTTCTTTATAGCTCTTTTTGATGTCTCGTCTTGATCTTCTTTGATGTAGTGGTTGCTACTTTCTTTTGGTGTTTTTCATGTTCTTAAATAGTGCGTTAGGGTTCTGGTGTCGTGTCTAGTTTTTTTTTTCACTTGTCTCGGTTCCAAAAATAGTCCCTAAACCCTCAAAACACAAAAAGCTCATGCCTGCAAAAGCCTCTATCACAGTCGTGACCTTGTAGCCACGAATGTGCTCCTATTGTTTAGCCTCTATCATGATCGAGCTCAATTATGCACGATCATGACACCTTCAAGCTTTCTCCATCTTCTTTATTTTTCGATTTCCTAATTTCCAATACTAAAAAACATATCAAAAACCTCTTGAAACATACAATTAAGATCTTGCTTTAAACTAAATACACTTAGAATACATACAAACACCAACAATAACATAATTATAAGCCTATATATATGATATCATCTAAAAAAATACTTAAAAACACACTTAATCATCTAGAAAAACATAATATAATCTACACGTATCACTTTTGATCATTCATCTCCATCCCCTCAAATGCTCTGCTACTATAGTCTTGCCAGATTGCCAAGTAACAAGCAGCGCTATCTCCATTCAAGCTTAGATCCTGTATGCCCTAATAAAATTTGGATCACAAAAATCAATAAAGTTCTCAATAATTAGCTACTCCCTAATATTGATAGAAACTTCATTAAAGACTTCTTCTACTTTCCTTTCTTGCCCTCGGAACCTTTTTAAATTTCCTTCCTTCCTGGTCTGTCTCTCTTAAGGTAATAATGAGAGCAACCTTCATTTTCCATGAAAGGTTTATGTGGTCAATAATCCAATAAATTATTTCAAGGAGTTTGTTAGACATTCCCTATAGTTGACATAACCTTTTAACACCTAGTCACACTATTTTAGAATTACCATAATCAGAGAAAAAATGATTGCTATTTTCCTCCAGTATAGATCATAAAACACAATAGCTCTAAATTTGAAGATAGGGTAGCCTGTACATAATATTGATTCTATTCAACAAAATTAGCCAAAGATCGAAGTTGACACTAGGTCTCAAATGTTTGTTCCAAACAAACTTACTCCAAGCAAGGGTTGAGCCTCTATCTTAGATCTTGTCCAGACACATTCTATTAGAAAGCTTTAATAAAGGAGTATCATTATAAAGATTTAACATCATCTAGAATGGGGTTAGGGAGGTAGTTAGGCTTTAAATGTGCCAACTCAAATGGCCAATCTATCCAATTTCTTTAGGTACTAGGGAGCTTACTTTAGCTCGGGATGGTATATTATGGAAAACTTTAACAACAGCCTGATGCTGGATTAAAGGACCAAATCCACTACAATTGTCATGCCACTTTAAGGCCAAGTTACCTTACCCTCTCTGTAGGAAATTATAGACTCCACCAGGTTTCTTAATTTCAATAGTTGTTTAGAAAGACAAGAGTGGCCAGTTTTCAAAGACAGAGCCAAAACACTCTCCTTTCAATCTTGGAATGAGTCTACTTCATCCAAAGCGACTCTTTATCCATCAATGTACTATAGGGTCTCTTCAACATAAATACAATATTGCTATTTCTAACGGACATTAGACTCAGTCCACCTTTAATAGTAGGTTTGCAAAAAGTTGGACCTCTTAACTTTAGCACTACCAACAACCTCTTAACTTTAGCACTACCAACTTCATAATCAAAAGAGGTCTAGAAGAATTTTTTCATCATCCTTTCAATAGATTTTGTAAGTTCCTCGTGCCAAGAGCATGTAAAAGCTCAAGAGAAGTAATAACATTCTTCAACAATTGAATCTTACTACCATAAGATACAACTCTATTAGATAATGAAGAAAGTCTCTTTTGAATCTTCTTGACTTGGAAAG
The DNA here is from genome assembly GCA_026413385.1 of Erythroxylum gracilipes. Classification (NCBI taxonomy): domain Eukaryota; kingdom Viridiplantae; phylum Streptophyta; class Magnoliopsida; order Malpighiales; family Erythroxylaceae; genus Erythroxylum; species Erythroxylum gracilipes. The sequence continues at coordinate 6,631 of JANZLC010013385.1, forward strand.
ATATTCATAGAAGGTGAATCTCCTAACAAAAATAAGATGTCTCGGAATGAGATTTGTTGTTCCCGTAGAGTGTTTCAACTTTGTGCTATTTAATTTTATCCACACAATTATGTGAGATAAAATTTAATAAAAAATAGTTAGAATTAATTAACTATAAGCGATGATCTGTTCTCCAAAGTCCAATTGATGATGTTATACATGCATATTTTTTTAAAAAAAGTGAAAATGTGGAGCAGAATCAGATTTCTGTTCGAGATAAGACCGAGAAAATCAGAATCAGTCCCAAATTCCCCAATCTAGCCTCCTAAATCTAAGAAACCGCTAATAACGATTTCTCTCTCCCTCTCTCTCTCTCCATATTATATTTATAATACTATTCGGCGGCAAGGTTGACCCTACTGTCTAGAACACTGGTCTGTCTCTCAATAATGGAGTCTTCTTCACTCTCACTCTCACTCGCGTCACCAAATGGAGCTCCTCAGTTTTTTACACCCTTCCCAAACCACGAATTCATCTTCCGGAAACGTTTCTCTTCCCATTTCACCGATCAGAAGCGTTCCGGAATCATCTCCTTATCGCCGATTTCTCTGCGACCAGTGCTTTGGAGAGACTCGTTGCCGCCGTTGCGTTCTGTATCGTCGGACGACGCTAGGCTTGGGTCATTTGGGGAACCGGAGGCCCCGAGTTTTATGGAGTTTATAACGTCTGAGAGAGTGAAAGTGGCGGCGATGCTTGGTCTGGCGCTGGCGCTATGTAACGCGGATCGTGTGGTCATGTCGGTGGCCATTGTACCATTGTCTCTTGCTCATGGTTGGAGCCCATCGTTTTCTGGCATCGTTCAGGTCGCTTTTTTAAAACTATTATGGTGAATTAGAACCGTTTTGAAGTTTACTTCTCTAAGATTTATTCTTTCTATATTTAGAGCATTTGGTAGTAGTTAAGTAAATGAATCCAATATCCTCTATTGGTTTCTTTTTGTCTTGAGCCATCCAATTGATCCATTACTTGCAGGAATAAAAGATAACATGTTGAGTAAGAGAATGTATGGGAGATAACATACTGTAGGTAGATGATATCGCTGACAGCTGTCTGTTCTGGTCTCATTCTCAGTTATATTTGTTTTTTTCTAAACCTTTGATAGATCGTTGTTGCAGTCGTCTTTCCTCTGGGGATACCTAGTTTCACCAATAGCAGGCGGAACTTTAGTAGATTATTTTGGTGGTAAGGTGGTGATGGGATGGGGGGTGGCCTTGTGGTCATTGGCTACCTTTCTTACTCCTTTTGCAGCGGAAACTTCCTTATGGGCTCTACTTTTTATGCGTGCCATGCTAGGCATTGCAGAAGGAGTGGCCCTACCTAGCATGAACAACATGGTGGCTAGGTATTGATGTTCTACTTCATTCATGGTTTATTTTGATCACTGCATTGTCATGAATTATAGACTGCATTCGAAACTTTTGTCTTTTGTACTTATGAATTGGACAAGTCCAAATGATGAAGAAACCGTGTTGATTTTATCAATCAGGTGGTTCCCAAAAACCGAACGAGCCAGAGCTGTTGGGATTGCAATGGCAGGATTTCAGCTTGGAAGTGCAATAGGGCTCACACTGTCGCCAATCCTCATGTCCCAAGGTGGTATATTTGGGCCGTTTGTAATTTTTGGATTGTCAGGATTTCTGTGGGTTTTGGTTTGGTTGTCTGCAATATCAAGTACCCCTGGCCGAAGTTCTCAGATATCAAAATATGAACTGGAGTACATATTAAGCGAGAGGAAGAAATCCTTTCCAGTTCAGAATATACCTAAGCCAACAAAAATGATCCCTCCCTTCAGGCGCTTGCTATCTAAGATGCCAACATGGTCCCTAATTGTTGCAAATGCCATGCATAGCTGGGTACTGCAATATATCACTTTCTGTTCTTTTAGATAATTATGCAATGAGCCTACTGCAATGTTCTTTCTAAGCTACTCAAAGTAATGGTGTATTATTATATGGTCATTGTAGCATATCTTTCCAAGTTTCATTTATATCTCCTATCTACTTAAGCATCACAATTTTTTTTTTTTGGTTCACTTTTCCTACCTTGAAATATTTTGCAGGGGTTTTTTGTGATTCTTTCTTGGATGCCCATTTACTTCAACTCGGTATGGCCTAATGCTTACTTATGTAATATGTTGTCATTCTAATTGGCTAGGATGTAATCAAATCTTGTATATTTTTAAATTTAATACAGATGACATTTGACTGCAGATATATCATGTTGACCTCAGACAAGCAGCATGGTTTAGTGCTGTTCCATGGAGTGTGATGGCATTCATGGGATATTTTGGTGGCATGCTGTCAGACATGTTGATAAGAAATGGCACTAGTGTGACTTTGACTCGCAAGATCATGCAGGTGCATTCTACCAGTCATACACCATGGCATCTGAATTAATACTATATGGCTTATAAATACGAACTGATTTTGGTAATGCATAACCCATTCTCTCTTCCCTGTGAGCTTGGAAAATTTTAATAATCATTTTATTCTTTGGGATTTGCATTAGGGTTATGCCAAACATTCATATAGGGGGTTTGGAAACTTTACTGTTAACTAACCATTTTACTTCCATGACCGCCCTTTATTCTGTAAATACCTTTCTTCCTAAAACAACCGTATGGGCTATGTTCTCTACTTGGATGCCCTCATCACGATAAGTTAAGACTCTATTGCTGGAATGGGCCTGCACAGCACTTTTCTCACCCAACCCTCCTGCATCATGAATGACTTAATGGAAATTAATGTTCATTATAAGGTTGTTTACTGTTTCTATACTTGTGTCTGTGATGTCAATTTCTTGCTCTTATATTAAGCATTAAATTTTTACTTCTCTGCAGTCAATTGGTTTTCTTGGTCCAAGTGTTGCTCTTATTGGTTTGACAACTGCAAAAATTCCATCAATTGCTTCTGCTTGGCTTACTCTAGCGGTTGGGTTGAAAGCTTTCAGTCACTCGGGGTTTCTTGTGAATCTTCAGGTTGGTCTTCTAAAAGATGCTATGTTAAATCATGAGAGAAAATTGTCATTTGTTCTTGACTTGCATTTGTTTCTACTTCCAGGAGATAGCTCCTCACTATTCTGGTGTTCTACATGGTACTGTACCCTGTCTACTACTTGAGTTCGATATAACCTGCCTACATGTATCATGTTATGATTTCTCCTGCAAAAATTATTCTTAATTCAACTTTGGACTTCTACCATTGGACTAAAGAAATGGTAGCAGACCACAAGCTGACAACAATAAACTCTAGCATTCAAAATCTGAACAATGTTTTTGGTTTTTGGTTTTTGGTTTTTGGTATAGGACTATCAAACACTGGTGGAACCTTAGCAGCAATTGTGGGAACAGTTGGAGCTGGTTTCTTTGTTGAATTGGTTGGTTCTTTCCAAGGATTTCTGTTGCTCACATCACTCTTATATTTTCTTGCTGCCCTTTTTTACAACTTCTTCTCTACTGGAGAGAGAGTTGATTTTGATGGAACAGGTTAGTATCGTTGATTTTTGCTTTCATTTCTTTTTCAAAGTTTTTGATGCCAAATTCCGTTTTATCTTTTTACCTGTTATGGTATTCAATTATAGTGGATTAGTATTAGGCCATTGTCTCATAGACATGTTGATAATAGTTTGAGAATCTTCTGTCCAGTTTGTTGCAACCCATGTACAGAAACAGTGTAACCCTGGTTTGATGCCCAACAATGCTTTATTTGTCATCCTTTATGCAGATATGTTAAGACTTTCAATTTCCTATTATATCTATCTGATAGCTTACACAATTTTTGATCCACAGCACATTGACTGCAATTTACAGCTGTGATCAATCTAGTCTTAGATTATGAGCTATGAAGGTGATCATGGACAGTTGTAGCATTATCCTTGGAAGTAGATTTAACAGGAAAAGAAAGGCTTGCTGGTTGTGAAAATAATACCTCTGCACGTTGAGACGGAATTTTGTTTTCATTTTACGTTTCTTCACCGTACCTGGTTAAAAAAATGTAGAGTTGACTAGTTCATTGACCGCTTGGATGTCTCAAGTACTGTGGATGTGGGTGCATGAGATCTTACCAGACTAGGTTATTTCATGTGTAAAGCTGTCTTGCGTAATAAGTTCTGTACATACTCTTGTAGTCTTTTTATCGTTCATGTTAATAAAATTGGTATATTTGAATCGAAGTTCCCAATTCATGTCGTTGGTAATTTGATTGGCTACAACGGCAAGGATTCAATTTGATTTACTTTAGCATGCAATATTATATAGCGGTAAATAGTCTATAAAAAGCAATGTTTTGAACATCAAATGGGACATCAGATTGGTCAAAAGAAAGATTCAAAGTTTAAACATTTAGTTTCTGTTTTTTTCTTCCGTTTTTTGTTATCGATTTTGTAAAAAGAAAAACAAGTAAGTAAAACGTGTTTGGTTTACTTTGTTGTGATTTTTTGTTTCTGAAAATAAAAAAATCACAACAGTTTTACAGAAATCAGAGAACATCGTTTCTCTTAATTTTGACAACATGTTTTATTCAACAGAAAAATAACATATCCCTATTTTCTATCTCAGTTAATAATAATAATAATAATAATAATAATAATAAAAGAACAAAATTTATAATAATAATAAACAATAATAATAATTAATAATAATAATAATAATAATAAGATAATTAATTTGGTATAATAAAATTAATAATATTAATAATAGTAAGTGCAAAATTTATAACAATAATTAATAATAACCAAATTAATAATAATAATAATAATAATAATAATAA
>JANZLC010013419.1:0-11432 GCA_026413385.1 Erythroxylum gracilipes
ACACCATATTATACACTTACTCTTAATTTTAATTTCTCCAATGAATAATAACCAACCATAATTCAATCTATACCTCAAAAATAAATTGAAATTCATGCTTATTCAATAAAATAATTCAGGGGCCAACAGATTCTATCCGTTGGATGTCAAGAAGCAAGACTTAGAAACAATATACTAAAATCTCATACCTATCTGAGGTCGTTTGGTAATCGATCGAGGCTAGAGGAATTTTGATATGAACTTTCTCTCTCTTATGGGTACTTTTCTCTTTGGCACAAGAAGTATAATAATTATCACCAATATATGACATAATACAAACATGTTTACAAAGAGAGCCAGAAATAAAATTCTAGCTTAGAGAGCTTCAAATCAGATTCTAATCGTTGGATATCAAGAGGCAAGACTCAGGAACAGCGTATAAAAATTTCAACCCGATCAGAGGTCATTTGGTAATCGATCGAGGCTTGAGAAAAATTTTATATGTGCTTTCTCTCTATCTGGGCACTTTTCTCTTTGACATAAAAAAAATCTTATAATCATCACCTAAATATGAGAGAATACAAACTCGTATACAAGGAGAGCTAGACAGAAAATACTAAGTTAGAGAGCTCCAAATCAGATTCTAACTATTGGATATCAAGAGGTAAGACTCAGGAACAACATACTAAAATTTCATCCCAATCAGAGGTCGTTTGGTCATCGATCGAGTTAGAGCAAATTTTGATATGAACTTTTTCTCTCTTCTGGGCACTTTTCTCTTTGGCACAGAAAATTTAATAATCATCACTAATATATTACATAATACAGACTCGTATACAATGAGGCCTAGAAAGAAAATACTAAGTTAGAGAGCTTCAAATCAAATTCTAACCGTTAGAAGTCAAGAGACAAGACGCAAGAACAACATACTAAAATATCATCCTGATCAGAGGTCGTTCAGTACTCGATCAAGGCTTGAGTAAATTTTCACACGCGCTTTCTCTCTCGTCTGGGCACTTTTCTCTTTGGAACAAAAAATCTAATAATCATGACCCAAATATGACACTACAGAAACTCGTATACAAAGAGGGCTAGACAGAAAATACTAAGTTAGAGAGCTCTAGATCAGATTCTAACCGTTGGATATCAAGAGGTAAGACTCAGGAACAATGTACTAAAATTTCATCCCGATCAGAGGTCGTTTGGTTATCGATCGAGACTAGAGAAAATTTTGATATTAACTTTTTCTCTCTTCTGGGTACTTTTCTTTTTGGCATAAAAAAATCTAATAATCATCACCAATATATGACATAATACAAATTCATATACAAAGTGGGCTCAAAAGAAAATACTAGGTTAGAGAGATTCAAAACAGATTCTAACCGTTGGATGTCAAGAGGCAAGACCCAGGAACAACGTATAAAAATTTCATTTCGATCAGAGGTCGTTTGGTAATCGATCGAGGCTTGAGCAAATTTTGATACGCGCTTTCTCTCTCCTCTGGGCACCTTTCTCTTTGGAAAAGAAATATAATAATCATCACTCAAATATGACATAATACACACTCGTACACAAGGAGGCCCAGACATAAAATAATAATCGTCACTAAAATATTATATAATGCAAACTCGTATACAATGAGAGTTGGATAGAAAATACAAAGTTAGGGAGCTCCAAATTAGATTCTAACCGTTGGATGTCAAGTGGCAACACTTACCAACAATATACTAAAATTTCATCCCCATCAGAGGTCGTTTGGTAATCGATCGAGGCTAGAGGAAATTTTGATATAAGCTTTCTCTCTCTTCTGGGCACTTTTCTCTTAGGCACAAATATATTGTCAACAATATATGACATAATACAAGCACGCTTACAAAGAGATCTAGAAATAAAATTCTAAGTTAGAGAGCTTTAAATCAGATTCTAGCCATTGGATGTCAAGGGGCAAGACTTAGGAACAACATACTAAAATTTCATCTCGATCGGAGGTCATTTGGTAATTGATTTAGGCTTGAGAAAAATTTGATACGCAGTTTCCCTCTCGTCTGGGCACTTTTCTCTTTGCCACAGAAAAATCTAATAATTATCACCCAAATATAACATAATACAAACTCGTATATAAGGAGGGCTGGACCAAAAATACTAAGTTCAAGAGTTCCAAATCAGATTTTAACCGTTGGATGTCAAGAGGCAACATTTAGGAGAAACGTACTAAAATTCTAGGTTAGAGAGCTTCAAATTAGATTCTAATAGTTGGATGTCAAGAGGAAAGACTCGGTAACAATATACTAAAATTTCATCCCGATCAGAGGTCATTTGGTAATCGATCGAGGCTTGAGTAAAATTTTAATACGAACTCATTTGCGAAGGGAGCTGGAAATAAAATTCTTGGTTAGAGAGCTTCAAATGAGATTCTAAACGTTGGATGTCATAAGGCAAGACTTGAGAACAAAACACTAAAATTTCAACCCTATCAAAGGTCGTTTGGTAATTGATCGAGGCTTGAGCAAAATACTAAAATTTCTCTCTTGTCTAGCCACTTTTCTCTTTGACACAAAAAAATCTAATAATCATCACCCAAATATGACATAATATAAACTCGTATATAAGGAGGGCTAGACAAAAAATTCTAACTTAGAGAGCTCTAAATTAGATTGTAACCATTGGATGTCCAAAGGCAAGACTCAGGAACAATATACTAAAACTTCATCCCGATCAGAGGTCGTTTGGTCATCGATCGAGACTAGAGCAAATTTTGATATAAACTTTTTTTCTCTTCTTAGCACTTTTTTCTTTGGCACAAAAAAATCTTATAATCATCACAAATATATGACCTAATACAAACTCGTATACAAGGAGGACTAGACTAAAAATACTAAGGTAGAGAGTTCCAAATCAGATTTTAACCGTTGGATGTCAAAACGCAAGACTCAGGAATGACATACAAAAATTTCATCCCGATCAGAGGTCGTTTGCTAATTGATAGAGGCTTCAACAAATTTTAATACATGCTTTCACTCCCGTCATGGCACTTTTCTCTTTCGTACAAAAAATCCAACAATCATCACCAAAATATGACATAATACAAACTTGCATACAAGGAGAACTAGACAGAAAATACTAAGTTAGAGAGCTCAAAATCAGATTCTAACCGATGGATGTCAAGAGGCAAGACTCGGGAACAACATTCTAAAATTTCATCCCGATCAGATGTCGTTTGTTCATTGATCGAGACTAGAGCATATTTTGATCTTAACTTTTTCTATCTTTTGGGCACTTTTCTCTTTGGCACTTTTCTATCTTTTGGGAACTTTTCTCTTTCGCACTTTTCTATCTTTTGGGCACTTTTCTCTTTCGCACAAAAAAATCTAATAATCATCAGCAATATATGACGTAATACAAACTCGTATAGAAAGAGGGCTAGAAATAAAATACTAAGTTAGAGAGCTTCAACTCAGATTCTAACCGTTGGATGTCTAGCAGCAAGACTCAGGAATAACATAATAAACTTTCATCCCGATCAGAGGTCGTTTGGCCATCGATTGAGGCTAGAGTAAATTTTGATATGTACTTTCCCCCCCATTCTGGGCACTTCTCTTTTTTGCACAACAAAATCTAATAATCATCACATAAATATGATGTAATACACACTCGTATGCAAGGAGGGCTAGACAAAAATTACTAAGTTAGGGAGCTCCAAATTAGGCTCTAACCGCTGGATGTCAAGAGGTAAGATTCAGGAACAATATACTAAAATATCATCCCGATTAGAGGTCATTTTGTCATCGATCGAGACTAGAGTAAACTTCAATATGGACTTTCAATCTCTTCTGAGCATTTTTCTCTTTTCCATAAAAAATATAATAATCACCACCAATATATGACATAATACAAACGCGTATACAAAGATAGCTAGAAATAAAATTCTAAGTTAGAGAGCTTCCAATCAGATTCTAACCGTTGGTTGTCAAGAGGCAAGAGTCAGGAACAACATTCTAGAATTTCATCCCGATCAGAAGTCATTTGGTCATCAATTGAGACTAGAGTAAATTTTGATATGTCGTTTGGCCATCAATCGAGGGTGGAGTAAATTTTGATATGTACTTTTCCCCTCTTCTGCGCACCTTTCTTTTTTGTAAAACAAAAATTAATAATCATAACTCAAATATGACATAATACACACTCGCACACAAGGAGGGCTAGACAGAAATTACTAAGTTAGGGAGCTCCAAGTCAGACTCTAAAAATTAGATGTCAAGAGGCAAGACTCAGGAACCATATACTCAAATTTCATCCCGATCAGAGGTCGTTTGGTCATTGATCGAGACTAGAGCAAACTTCGATATGGACTTTCTCTCTCTTCTAGCATTTTTCTCTTTGTCATAAAAAATATAATAATCACCACCAATATATAACATAATACAAACACGTATACAAAGATAGCTAGAAAGAAAATTCAAAATTAAAGAGCTACAAATGATATTCTAACCGTTGGATGTCAAGAGGCTAGATTAAGGAATAACATACTAAAATTTCATCCCGATCAGAGGTCGTTTAGTCATCGATCGACACTAGAGCATATTTTGATATTAACTTTTTCTATCTTTTGGCACTTTTCTCTTTGGCACAAAAAATCTAATAATCATCACCAATATATGACATAATACAAACTCGCATACAAAGAGGGCTAGAAACAAAATACTAAGCTATAGAGCTTCAAATCAAATTCTAACCGTTAGATGTCTAGCAGCAAGACCTAGGAATAACACACTAAACTTTCATCCCGATCAGAGGTCGTTTGAACATCGATTAAGGCTGGAGTAAATTTTGATATGTACTTTCCCCCTCTTCTGGGCATTCTTTTTTGCACAAAATCTAATAATCATCACTCCAATATGACATAACACACACTCGTACACAAGGAGGGCTAGACAGAAATTACTAACTTAGGGAGTTCTAAATCAGACTCTAACCGTTGGATGTCAAGAAGCGAGACTCAGGAACAACATACTAAAATTTCATTCTCAATTAGAGGACGTTTAGTCATCGATCGAGACTAGAGCAAATTTTGATATGAACTTTTTCTCTCTTCTTGGCACTTTTCGCTTTGGCTCAAAAAATCTAATAATAATCACCAATATATGACATAATACAAACTCGTATATAAGGAGGGCTAGACTGAAAAGACTAAGTTAGCGAGCTCCAAATCAGATTCTAATCGTTGGATGTTAAGAGGCAAGACTTAGAAACAACATTCTTAAATTACATCCCGATCACAGGTCGTTTGGTCATCGATCGACACTAGAGCATTTTTTGACATGAAATTTTTCTCTCTTTTGGGCATTTTTCTCTTTGGCACAAAAAAATCTAATGATTATCACCAATATATGACATAATACAAACTCGTATACAAAGAGGGATAAAAAGAAAATACTAGGTTAGAGAGCTTCAAATCAGATTCTAATAGTTGGATGTCAAGTAGCAAGACTCAGGAATAACATGTTAAACTTTCATCTAGATCAGAGGTTGTTTGGTCTTTGATTGAGGTTGTAGTAAATTTTGATACACACTTTCCCCCTCTTCTGGGTACTTTTCTTTTATGCACAACAAAATCTAATAATCATCACTCAAAAATGAGATAATACACACTCGTACAAAAGGAAGGCTTGAGAGAAATTACTAAATTAGGGAGCTCCAAATCAGACTCTAACAGTTGGATGTCAAGAGATAATACTTAGGAACAACATACGAAAATTTCATCTCGATCAGAGATCGTTTAGTCATCGATCGAGACTAGAGCAAATTTTGATATAAACTTTTTCTCTCTTCTTGGCACTTTTCGCTTTGGCTTTAAAAAATCTAATAATCATCACTAATATATTACATAATACAAACACATATACATGGAGGGCTAGATTAAAAAGACTAAGTTAGAGAGCTCCAAATCAGATTCTAACTGTTGGATGCCAAAAGGCAAGACTCAAGAACAACATACAAAAATTTCATCCTGATCAGAGGTCGTTTGGTAATCGATAGAGGCTTGAGCGAATTTCAATACGGTTCTTCTCTCTCCACTAGGCTTTTTTCTCTTTGCAACAAAAAAATCTAATAATCACCACCCAAATATGACATAATACAAAATCGTATTCAAGGAGGGCTAGACAGAAAATACTAAGTTAGAGAGCTCCAAGTTAGATTCTAACCGTTGGATGTTAAGAAGCAAGACTCAGGAACAACGTACTAAAATTTCATCCCAATCAGAGGTAGTTTGGTAATCGATCGAGTCTAGTGGAAATTTTGATATGGACTTTCTCTTTCCTCTAGGCATCTTTCTCTTTGGCACAAAAAATATAATAATCATCATGAATATATGACATAATACAAACACGTTTATAATGAGAGCTAGAAATAAAATTCTAGGTTAGAGAGCTTCAAATCAGATTCTAACCGTTTAATGTCAAGAGGCAAGACTCAGAAACAACATGCTAAAATTTGATCCCGATCAAGGTCGTTTGTTCATCGATCGAGACTAGAGCATATTTTGACATGAACTTTTTCTATCTGTTGGGAAATTTTCTCTTTGGCATAAAAAAATCTAATAATCATCACCAATATATGACGTAATACAAACTCGTATACAAAGAGGGCTAGAAAGCAAATACTAAGTTAGAGATCTTCAATTCAGATTTTAACTATTGGATGTCAAGCAGCAAGACTTAGGAATAACATACTAAGTTTTCATCCCGATCAGAGGTCGTTTGGCCATCAATTGAGGCTGGAGTAAATTTTCATATGTACTTTCCCCCTCGTCTGGGCACTTTTTTTTTTGCACAACAAAATCGAATAATCATCACTCAAATATGACATAATACACACTCGTACATAAGGAGTGCTAGACAGAAATTACTAAGTTAGAGAACTCCAATTCAAACTCTAACCGTTGGATGTTAAGAGACAAGACTTAGGAATAACATACTAAAATATCATCTCGATCAGAGATTGTTTGGTCATCGATCGAGACTAGACCAAACTTCGATATGGATTATCTCTCTCGTCTTAGCACTTTCCTTTTTGGCATAAAAAATACAATATTCACCACCAATATATGACATAATACAAATGCATTTACAAATATAGCTAGAAATAAAATTCTAAGTTTGAGAGCTTCAAATTAGATTCTAACCGTTGGATGTCAATAGGCAAGACTCCGGAACAACATACTAATATTTCATCCCGATGAGAGGTCGTTTGGTAATCGTAAAGGCTTGAGAAAATTTTAATACGTGCTTTCTCTCACGTTAGGGCACTTTTCTCGTTGCCACAAAAAAATCTAATAATCATCACTAAATATGAGATAATACAAACTCGAATAAAAGGAGGGTCTGACAGAAAATACTAAGTTAGAGAGCTGCAAATTAGATTATAACCTTTGGATGTCAAGATGAAAGACTCGGGCACAAGTACAACATACTAAAATTTTATCCCGATCAGAGGTCGTTTGGTCATCTCTCGAGACTAGAGCATATTTTGGGCACTTTTCCTAAGGCACAAAAAAATCTAATAATCATCTGCAATATATGACATAATACAAACTCGATTGAGGCTGGAGTCAAATTTGATATGTACTTTCCCCCTCTTCTAGGCACTTTTCTTTTTTGCACCACAAAATCTAATAATCATCACTCAAATATGACATAACTCAGACTCGTACACAAAGAGGGCTAGACAGAAATTACTAAGTTAGGGAGCTCCAAATCAGACTCTAACTTTTGAATGTCAAGAGGCAAGACTTACGAACAATATACTAAAATTTCATCCCAATCAGAGGTTGTTTGGTCATCGATCGAGACTAGGGCAAACTTCAATATGGACTTTCACTGTTTTCTAAACACTTTTCTCTTTGGCATAAAAAATAATAATAATCACCACCAATATATGACATAATACAAACTCGTATACAAAGATAACTATAAATAAAATTCTAAGTTAGAGACCTTCAAATCAGATTCTAAACGTTGAATGTTAATAGGCAAGACTCAGGAATAACATACTAAAATTTCATCTCGATCAGAGGTCGTTTGGTAATCGATCGAGCCTTGAGCAAATTTTGATACGTGCTATCTCTCACGTCTGGGCACTTTTCTCTTTAGCAGAAAAAAATCTAATAATCATCACCCAAATATGACATAATACAAACTCGTATACAAGGTGGGCTAGACAGAAAATACTTTGTTAGTAAGATCCACATCAGATTCTAACCGTTGGATGTCAAGAGGCAAGACTCAGGAAGAACACAATAAGATTTCATCTCGATCGGAGGTTGTTTGGTCATCGATCGAGACTAGAGCAAATTTTGATATGAAATTTTTCTCTCTTCTTGGCACTTTTCTCTTTGGCACAAAAAAATCTAATAATCATCACCAATATATGACATAATACAAACTCGTATACAAGGAGGGCAAGACAGAAAATACTAAGTTAGAGAGCTCCAAATCAGATTCTAACCGTTAGATGTCAAGAGGCAAGACTCAGGAATAACAAACTAAACTTTCATCCTAATCAGAGGTCATTTGGACATCGATTGAGGCTAGAGTAAATTTTGATATGTATTTTCCCCCTCTTCTAGGCATTTTTCTTTTTTGTACCACAAAATCTAATAATCATCCCTCAAATATGACATAATGAACACTTTTACACAAGGAATGCTACATAGAAAATAATAAGGTATAGAGCTCCAAATTAAATTATAACCATTGGATGTTTAGAGGCAAGACTTAGGAACAATGTACTCAAATTTCATCCCAATCAGAGGTCGTTTGGTAATCGATCAAGGCTAAAGTATATTTTGACAAGAGCTTTTTCTCTCTTTAGGACACTTCTCTATTTGGCACAAAAAAATCTAATAATCATCACTAATATATGAAATAATACAAACTCGTATGCAAAAAGGGCTAGAAAGAAAATACTAAGTTAGAGAGCTTCAAATCAGATTCTAACAGTTGCATATCAAGAGGCAAGACTGAGGAACAACATACTAAAATTTCATCCCGATCAGAGGTCGTTAGGCAATCGTTCAAGGCTTGAGCAAATTTTAATACACGTTTTCTCTCTCTTCTGAAAACTTTTCTCATTGGCACAAAAAAATAATAATCATCACCAATATATCAAATAATACAAACACGATTATAAAGAGAGCAAGAAATAAAATATTAGGTTAGAGAGCTTCGAATTAGATTCCAATTGTTGGATGTCAAGAGGCAAGACTCGGGAACAATATACTAAAATTTCGTCCCGATCAGAGTTCATTTGGTCAACGATCGAGACTAGAGAATATTTTGACATGAACTTTTTCTCTCTTCTGGGAACTTTTCTCTTTGACACTAAAAAAATCTAATAATCATCCCAAATATATGACATAATACATACTCGTATACATAGAGGGCTAGAAAAAAATACTAAGTTAGAGAGCTTCAAATCAGATTCTAATCGTTAGATGTCATGCAGCAAGACTCAGGAATAACATACTAAACTTTCATCTCGATCAGAGGTCATTTGGCCATCGATTGAGGCTGGAGTAAATTTTGATATGTACTTTCCCCCTCTTCTGGGTACTTTTCTTTTCTACACAACAAAATCTAATAATAATCACTCAAATATGACATAATACACACTTGTACATAAGGAGGGCTAGAGAGAAATTACTAAGTTAGGGAGATCCAAATCAGACTCTAACCGTTGGATGTCAAGAGGCAAGACTCATGAACAACATACTAAAATTTTATCCCGATCAGAGATCGTTTGGTCATTGATCGAGAGTAGAGAAAACTTCGATAAGGACCTTCTCTCTCTTCTGAGCAATTTTTAGTTTGGCATAAAAAATATTATAATCAACACCAATATATGACAATACAAACGCGTATACAAAGATAGCTAGAAATAAAATTCAAAGTTTGAGAGCTTCAAATCAGATTCTAACCGTTGGATGATAATGGGCAAGACTCAGGAACAACATACTAAAATTTCATCCCGATCAAAGGTCGTTCGGTAATCGATCGAGGCTTGAGCAAATTTTGATATATACTTTCCCTCTCTTCTGCGGACTTTTCTCTTTGGCACAAAACAAATATAACAATTATCACCCAAATATGACATAATACAAACTCGTATACAAGGAGGGCTAAACAGAAAATACTAAGTTAGAGAGTTACAAATCAGATTCTAACCGTTAAATTTCAAGAGGCAAGACTCAGGAACAACACAATAAAATTTTATCCCGAGCAGAGGTCATTTGGTCAACGATCGAGACTAGAGCAAATTGTGATATGAACTTTTTCTCTCATCTGGGTACTTTTCTCTTTGGCACAAAAAAATCAAATAATCATCACCAAGAAATGACATAATACAAACTCGTATACAAGGAGGGTTACACAAAAAATACTAAGTTCTAGAGCTTCAAATCAGATTCTATCTGTTGGATGTCAATAGCCAAGACTTAAGAACAACATACTAAAATTTCATCCCCATCAGAGGTCATTAGGTCATCAATCGAGGGTTCAACAAATTATGATAACACTTTCTCTCTCTTTTGGGCACTTTTCTCTTTGGCGCAAAAAATCTAATAATCATCACACAAATATGACAAAATACAAACTCATACACAAGGAGGGCTAGACAGAAAATATAAGTTAGAGAGCTCCAAATTAGATTCTAACCATTGGACGTTAAGAGGCAAGACTTAGGAACAATATACTAAAATTTTAACCCAATCAGAGGTCATTTGGTAATCGATCGAGGCTAGAGAAAATTTTGATATGGACTTTTTCTCTCTTATGGGCACTTTTCTCTTTGACACTAAAAAAATCTAATAATCATCCCAAATATATGACATAATACATACTCGTATACAAAGAGGGCTAGAAAAAAAAAACTAAGTTAGAGAGCTTCAAATCAGATTCTAATCCTTAGATGTCATGTAGCAAGACTCAGGAACAACATATTAAACTTCCATCCTGATCAGAGGTCGTTTGGCCATCGATGGAAGCTTGAGCAAATTTTGATATTTACTTTCCCCCTCTTCGGGGAACTTTGCTTTTTCGCATAACAAAATTTAACAATAATCACTTAAATATGACATAAAACACACTCATACACAAGGAGGGCTAGATAGAAATTACTAAGTTAGAGAGCTCCAAATTAGATTATAACCGTTGGATGTCAGGAGGCTAGACTCAGGAACACCCTACTAAAATTTAATGTTGGCCCCCGAATTCTCTTTTACTGAATAAGCATGTTTTCAAATTTTATTTTAAGGTTTAGATTGAATTGTGGTTTGTAGGAGGATTATTGTTTAAATAAATGGAATAAGATGTATTAATTGGAGAAATTGAGTTTAAGTTAGAGTATAGTGTGGAGTAGGTAAGAATTGAAGAAGAAAATGTGCAAGGGCAAAATAG